>JADDOH010017299.1:0-42802 GCA_016648135.1 Agrypnia vestita
CCGTACACAAATTTCACTAGAAATTAAACTATAATTTTCACCCACTGAGACACTCTAAGTCGACGGTAATTATCACTCACGGTAATTATCACTCAAAAAAACAACCGACGCAGATTTTGCGCTCTCGTAGACCGTCACCAACTGCCTGATTTCTGCTGTGTCTTGACATTTTAAACCCCCACTAGCAGCCAAAGGTCCTAAGTCGTGTGTTTCCAGGATTTTCAATATCCTACTTTCCTTGAAACCTAAATCTTTGTTCCTAAGATTCAATTTGGCAAAAAAAAACCATATCTCCACTCGGATATGTCAGTTGATCCCACCTCCTGTTGCCGTCTCTGTCTCCATCCCTGTGCCTATTTGGGACGGACTCAGTGGCTTCGGACGAATTGAACTCGCTTCACAAGCGCGATAATTAATTTTTAATATTTAATTTCTAAGTTCAGTCCATATTGTCGTTTGATCAACCGTAACTACAATCTATCGGGTACTCCCCTAATCATAGTTGATGTTTCTTCATTATCTACCATTATTATGCCCCGTTCTCCCGTATTTTCACTCGTCTTTATCGGAAATTTAACGTTTCTTGGCCGCTATATCATGGGATCAATTTCCATATATTCACCACGTGCACACTGCACACCTAGATATAACAATCATCCAAAGGTACTATACCTAATTTTAAATTAATTTTGGGCGATCTTTTCTCGTGAATCATCCAATGAATCCTGTCTTTTGGCCGCGACTCTGCGCGCACAGGGACGTATTAGCTCCCTCCGTTGCGGAATTTAAACATAATTTGTAACCATTTATTATTATTTTTATTGGCAGTAAGATTGATCCACAAAATAACTATGTTACATAGACAGTGAATATTCTCGAACAATATAATACTGGAAGAGTACTATTCGCTATAACACAATAAACTATTAATGTAAGTTAAATTAAATTTTTAAATTCAGTGGAAGATTTTTAAGATCGTTTTGCTTTTAATTTTTTTCCCAAAACAAAATAAATAAACAAATAAATAAACACACAGATACACACTCACACAACCCACTATTGGACATGTTTTTATTATTCTTTTATCGATTGTATGTATGTGTTTTCGCGTAATTGGCCCAAAACTCTGTGCATCAATTATTGTCTTTTCTTCAAAGATTGATTATTATATGGCTGTAAGAAACCCAATAAATGAAAACAAATAAAACAAATAAGTAAATAAACCTCCAGTGCCGCAGGCAAGGCGTCGGATTAATTCAGTGCTCATTTATTGCCAAGGCACTGGACGCCTCCGCTGATAACTATATACCGCTCACCATGTTCTTAGAGGTGTGTTGAAAGATTGCTAGTATCTGTCGAATCGGTCTCAAGTAGTTGTCTGTATTTGTACGTTTATCATTGTTACATGCTCTTGCTATATCCGTTCCACTTCACATTATTGTTCCTCCCGTCTTCGAATTTCTATCACACTATGTTCTCCTATGTTTTTGGTACTTATATGCTTGCTTTTACTTGCATTTACTCCTATATATATTTGTTTCATTTATCCATCCATCTATAAGATCCCCATACGCTTTATCCTTTTATTTCATGTGTATATGGGCCGCAAATTCATATTATTTTATTTACAATATTCTTATCTAGATTGTTGCGCGGTATGATTGATGATCCCCAAACTATGCAGAGCATTGGTTTGTATGCTCCTGACAATTACACTAGACATCGTCAGCATAGATCGTTTCACATTCCAATATACAGGACCAACCTGCCGATGGTTATGCCTGTTGGAAGAGCCACAGCCATGCTGAACAAAATCGCTCTGGGTATTGATATATTCCATGTGTCTGAGGGGGTTTTCCGAAGCGGGACTCTCCTACACCTTTGACCAGATTTATGTTATTTTTAATTTATTAAATATTTTCATTTTTGATATATACTTCTAATATGTATGCCTTAAACATTTTGTTTGTCATGTACATATTATCATGAAATAAATTGAATTGAATTGAATTGAATTGAATACACTTGTTCCAATTATGTTTTGTGGTTATTACTAGCAAACCCGGCGAAATCTGAGCTAGAATAGCCAATCGTATACACGTTACCCGTCCTGTTGAAACTACGCTAACGTAGGGCAGGTTTGTAGTGATTACATAGTTAATATATTGTATCTATATTCGAGTATATTATTTTCTTGTCGTGCCATTAATATGCTTACACGTTATCGTTATCTCTTTCCTAACCGTATATACCGTCATTGCACAATTACCTATCTGTTGTAAAAGCCTGAAGAGCGTTAGTCTACAGATAAATATAATAGAATTATAGTTAACTTTTCTATCTGCCTACGTTATCCGATTCCCGCGAAACGAAAATAAATCGTTATCCGCTCAGTTAAGGTCACCCCTCTGGTATATCGTATACGTTTTAATCCGTGTTATTACAAATTATTTATGGGCGTTTTCCTCTCGCGATCCCCCGATTAGACCTGCCTTCCTTAGTTTTGCTCAATATTTTGCCTCTCTGTTGCACGGGGATCCACTCGAGATGAAGATATACGGCTCTCAAACGATTTCAAAACCCGAGCAAAAAAGTCAATAATTCAGAAACCTCGTGGAACTGTCAATATCATCGTCACCTTAGAGTAGACGTTAATCGGTTTTTTAACGGCCCTAAACGCAATAATCGCGACCCAAATCTACGAAAGCCGTGTTCAGTATTTTTTTTGGGAAGCACATGTGGACCGCTCGGACCGCGCCGATCGTCAACCATTTGTACCAAACGCGGCTTTACCACAAGATTAATATGTTTTATAAGAATTGAATATTAACTGCTCGTAACCTATATCCGATCAATCGCTACTAACTCCCTCCCAATACTAGCGTTTCATCATTCCCAAATTTTTGTAGCTCCAATACTACGGCCAGTTTAGCTCAATTTTTCCCCGCGTAGCATTTAAATCATCTTAGAGTTCAAAATAAAATTAATATAATAAAAAAAAAAATCTATAGAAACAGGTGATTCATCACACTGTTTTATAACTATTCCGAGACATTCGTTGTATATACGTATATCTTAACGTATTTGGAACCTGTTTAATTCATAGTTTACTTCAAAATACCTGATATAATATATTTAAAATGTATATAGAATATTAAAAAATACTTACAATATTTACATGTATTTCATATATCATCTGTTATTAATTTCTTTTTTTAATTATTAATTTCATATCATTTACAGCTATTTAGTTTATTTCTATTTAGTTCTTGTATTGGGTTTAAATTTAAATCCCCAGAACTTACATTTTTATTCAGTTTTGTGGACGACGATATTGCTTAAGATAGAATGTTTCTCTCTCTTGAATAGATGTATTTTATTTCACGGATGATTGATTAGTTACTTGAGCAATATTTCTTATTGTCAGAAAGTTTTGCTTTGACATTCCGGCAAACGATTGTAACTTTAATTCAGTGAAATCGACGTAAAATAATCGTAATATATTAAATAACAGCTCCTTGAGTAATCTTATTAATGCTGTTGTTAATAAGGCTTATAAAGTACTCAGAACTATTGTATTTGTACATCATAATGGCAATACATTAAAAGCATTTTTATTCTACCTTCATCAGAACATTTAAATATGAATCTTGTCCATGTTATACACGAAGAGTATTCAAAGTATTTGTTAAGAGCTTGACTACTAAACGCCTCTATACTTAAAAGGTTCTCTTCTCTTTTAAGCTCTTGGTATAACTAGATATCAGTCGTGGTCCCTGATGACGACATCACAACCAAAACCTTGGCACTTGGCGTCATATACTGAACTGAGCTATCAGCTGCAAACTTCATCAGATCCGCCCATCCAGTTAGTGACCTTCCACGCAGACAAGATTCCTCCACTTTGCCTATCCATTGCATCCATACGTCTTGTGACGTGTGCAAATTATTTCAGTTTGTATTGCAGAAGATAGTCGTTGCTCAACAATTACGTTGCCGCATAATATGCCACTAGCATCCCATCTTAAATGCATTTATCTTCCTGCGTTCTTGTGTCTCAGATCCACACAGAAAAATTGAAAAGGCTTTCGAGATATTAGTGTTCTAGTAATATTCACCTTTTCTCAGACCCATACAGAAAGATTGGGAAGGTTTTAGAGGTATTAGTGTTCTGGTGGTCTTTACTTTAGTGTACTTTAGTGGACAAATTAATTTGTCCATCGCTGATTGGGTAAAGGCATTTCTTCTTTTGAAATTAGCTTCGCACCCTCCACTGTCTGTTTTAAAGTACACACACACACACATACACACACACACACACATGCACACATACACACACACACACACACACACACATGCACACATACACACACACACACATATATATATATATATACATATACACACTAAACATCACATTTAAGTAAGTCATTTTATAGATATGTAAGCGATTATTAGATGTGTAGAGCAGATATTTTTCAAATGTTTCAATCTTTCTCTTTGCATAATATTTGTGCATGCATCACGTAAGCTTGAATTTGAATAAATAAAAAATATAAAAAATAACCTCCTTGTAAATTAGGCGCATTCTAGCTAACATGACAGTGGCGTACAAAATATTTCAGACGTGGTAACATTGACTTAACCGTCTCTTTAGTTCTTTCGTCGCGCCAAATCGGCAAAGTCAACGGATCTACTGATCATCCGCGTACTGTGTTTGATAAGCGCATATTTTATGGAAAGAAATGTAGCGGCGTTCCGCGACCGAAGAGACGCGGCGGAAGACCACGTAGTGTGGCGCTGACCTAAATGGAATGCCATATATGTTTCTCCTACTATATGATTTACCGCTTGTTACACATTACAAAATTTTTTATACATTAAATGAATGCTTTTTCAGTAAGAAAGTAGATATTTTAAAATTCGGTCTTGCGTTTCAAAGATAATGAGGATTAACGAACTCACACGCCTTTGCACGCTCTCTTTTACCTTTATATGTAATTTAAACTCTTTACTTTATCATACTTAAGTTTAGAATTGGGAGGTGGCTTTTTAATACGTCATATATACAAAATATAAGCACAAGCGTTGTAATTTTATAAGAGACAAACTTTTTTCATCTGTAACTTTGTGAAAGGTCATTTATATGATATTATATAATCAATATATTCAATCATATATATAATCAATATATATTCAAATATTCAAACTCCATCTATTACGTCCCTTCTTATGCCAACAATATTATAATGACCACGCCCACATACCCACCGGATTACACCAATCTCCACCCTACTCCTCACGCCGTCCTTTAGTCTTAAGATTAGTATCAGTAACATTACTGAAGATGATGCGTTAGCATCGAATACGTTCTAATCGTTATGTATAAATAGAGAAAGTAAACAAAGTTATCATTTTGTTAATATATTTTTTAGAGACAAGCTATTATCGTTCATCGCATTATTGACAGCGAAAATGGATAATATATTTTTATTTCCGATTTTTTTGTTAGATTTCTGATAGTAAACTGGTGTGCTCTTACTATCGGATTTAATGATCTAGCGTTAAGACACTCAAGAGGTCGGGGGTTAAAGCTTCTTGTGGGGAGACCAGCAAGAATAGCAAACGTGCTGTAATAGTAAAACGTCCATGGGATGTATTTTACGCATATCTTTTTTCGTTATGTATTAGGAAAATAATTTCAAACGTGGCCTATTGAGACCATTTTGCTCCTGTGAAATTAACCGCCAAAAATATCATCTTTTGTCACTTGACAAAATATGTACAGTGCTAATATGTATATGTACATGAACAAAAATAAGACTCCGAATGCAATGATAAGCTATTTTTTGCGACGTGAAATTTTTATTTTATTTTGTTAACATATCGGGTCATAAAGAGTACACGATACAAATGGATAATAAATTCACTGAAAAAAAAACCATAACAGAATATATGGCAATCGAATATATAGTATAATGAAATAAAACAATGATACAGTATAAAGAATAAGTTTTTTATAAACATCTAATCTAAACATAATAATTTCTTTGTTTGTCCGTAACTTGCTGGAATGACAACTTGAGATAATAAGTGTGTGACTTAGGTTGCGCTGTCATGCAAGTGTCATTATTAATTATTATTATTTCCCGTGATTTTTCACGGGTGAACGGCTAGTGTTTGTAGTAAAAGAAAAATCAGACACTGTCCCAATAGTAATCACTACATACCAGGGTAATAGATTTGGGGCTCTGTTTGTTCTGGAAATTCTGGAAGTCGAATTCCAACTATTTTCAGTACTGTAATTTAATATTTCCGTGATACGAGTACGTACTTTATTACTGTAATAATTTGATGACATCTTTGAGATCAGGATTGTACGAGTTTATAAATGTTCACCGACATTTTTATTTCCATTCATTACTTCTGAAGACTCATTAATCATTATTATAAGACTGTAAATAACATAACAACACTTCTTCTTTGGGTCAACATACTGGCCGCAGTAAACCGTTGTGTCCAGTGGTGGGACACGCCGCTATTTGGGTCACCTGTTGAATCAGCTGGCACCAAATCCGGAAACCAAATGCGCCCTGGTCTTTAGTAAGCGGATTTACCTGATTTGAAAAAAAATACTATACAAAAATACTATACACACGATACTTATTTTGAGAGGAGTGATATTGTAAACATACCGCACATGCTAAATTAAAAATATTTTTATCATTTTTATTGTTTTCCAACAAGACCGCTCGACCCATAAAAAGGTATTTACTGTTCATTTTGAGTAAGTTTTTTTTTAAAAATTTATTTGGTATTGAAATGATGAGTGAATATTTTTCTGATTAATCATTTAAATCAATATAATATTTATTTTCAAAACCTGTTTTTAACATAGTATTTACTTAGTAATAGTAATACATGCTTACATAGTATTTAGGTACACATAATTCGAATGAAATTATTATATTTAAATTTTACTGGAACACTAATTTCAAGTGCATATCGTAGTCTTGCATTTTCGCTACATGCATGCAACTTCCGTTACAATAAAAGTATTACCTTAAATGGGCCAAAAGAAAATTGAGTTCTTTTAGTTTTGTGATTTATTACGGTAGTTATTCCGAAATGCATTATTTCGAAACAATACATTCATCAAGGAAATAAGAAAAATCGATAGAAAAACTCTAACCTTGACGTATTTGAGTCATTTAATCACGCTATCAATACAATATTTTGATAAATTTATGCTCTTGTTGTAGCGGAAAAATAATCCGAGGACGATTATTTGAAGAATTTTGATTGCGTGTGGCATTCAATCCGGGAAGTAGATCATCATATTATAGTAAGACGTTCCAGATGTATTGATGTTGTTCCTACTGAATTAACATTTTTCGTTGTTGGAATTGATTACAATAACCGCGTACTCGTGGCCCTGGGCTCTGCCACGCCACTGGATATTTGTGGTTTGGAATTAAAGAAGATAATGTGTGATAACTATCGGACAAGCATCATCGATGGTTTCTCAGGATACTGAAAAAAAATTAATGCTTTTATTCGGTCAGTAAGTAGAGCAGAGCTGAAACGAATTCCGTTTTTGTGTCCAATTTTACCTTCAACGCGTCTTATCATAAATTTTCGGATGAAAATCTAATTTGTGTAGTCAATTGACTGATGAGGTAAAGTTATATCTAATATTCCTAAAAACTGCTTCATATAACTATTGTACTACGTAAGTTTTGCTATCATTTTTTTACGTCGCAATTTTTTTTATACATTCGTCACACGTTATATATATACGTCATACGTTTTTATACATTACGTCATAAATACATAATATTTTTCACAAACATTTTTTTAAAGGTAATTTAAAATAAATTAAATTCTGTAGGTAAAGTGTTATTTTAAATGTGACAGCTGTTTCAGATTTTAAGGCCATTATTAAACAGTCTAATAAGACTTAAGTTGCGGAACTTAATATAATAATATTTATTAAAATTTAATTTATTTGAAACCTCATTAAAAATATACATAGAGTTCTACAAACTAAACGCAAAAACCATAAATACCTAAATAAACAAATACATTAACAAATTATTCAAAAATTTAAAAATTGAGTAGTTATGTAGGTACTGTCCAACGAAGTCCCTTTTCTGTGACCCGCGCAGTTAGCGGAGATAATCACATTGTCAGGGTTTGAGTGAAACTAAAAAGTTAATTATTTTCATATTGTTGTAATATCTGAAAAAAATGAGACTGGTTTGTAAATAACTTTCTTCTTTTTCTTAAAAATATGGAAATTAAAATTATATAATTATTGAATTTACATTAGACTTTTCATGATCATCGTCATCATCTTTTGCTCTGCTAGCCCAATCTTCCTCCACTTATCTCGGTCTTGTGCTAGCTTCCTCCAGTTCAGAGTCTCCAAGGCAGATATGTCTTTGAGGACATTGTGATAGTGGACATAGAAGTTATACTTTCACTTCTTGAATTTTATGTTTGCAATATTTTGCAAAAAATTTATATCATTTTTTTTTCGTCTACTATCATCTTATATTCATATTTTTTTTAACAATATACTCTTGTATCACTATTCAACGCTAATTAGCCAAAACCCTCTTGTAAGTAAAAATATCTTGTGTACTTAAATATCCTATCTATTTGTCGATCCATAAACATGATATTAGTAATGGACATTATCTTGTAACAGCAAATTGGCTGCAGAGATGATTTGTATTTTAATTCTATTTTAAGAAAGGAATTTACGTGAAATTAATTTGAATACAGTAATCCCCCGAAGTTACGCGATAGATGGAACCGACGAAAATCGTTTAAGTCAAATTCGCGTAAGTCTGGGTACATCTTTTCATATAAATACTAATGAATTTTTGTTTATTTGGGACAGAGGTCTATTAAAAACAATAGTTTAGAAGAATAATATTCAATACAATTGCTGTTCTTTGTACATACTAACATACGTACATATTAATACAAAATATTAGAAAAATAAATTAATTATTTCGGTGTCTACATAAAATCTAACAAACTTGTCTGCTATTCCCTTTTGTCACGCCGAATTCCATATTAACAATTTTATATTTTTTTTTATTCCTTGCTTTGTAGCTCAAATGCGTTCTTTTATGTTAAAAAAATGAAGTCTTTTTTAATTGAGATGAGACCTTCTGTTATGCTCGTAATTTTCATGTTCAATAATTTTCATACTGCTATCAAAATCAATATAATATTAAGTTCACATTCGCAAGATATCGTTTTTCTTTTCTTACTAGGTGCAGGAGAGTAATATTTACTTCGTTTGGACGACATAGTTTTTTAAAGGGTTTTTTACGTACAATTTGTGTGAAATGCATCCAATGCGCACCAGAGCAAGATAAATACTAAAGAAATCAAGAACTGCGTGACTCCGAGTTCGCGTAAGTCGGGGTATTATTGTATTTAAATAAGCTGTAGGCGTGATTATTTTAAAATAATATTTTAAAATAACTTTTACTTTTTTATTATTTCCTAATGAACTTATTTCTAACCTGTTTTTTCATAGTTATTAACAACACCAACTTTTTTCCTGCATTGACTGATGACCGCAAATGCCGTAAAACTTTCTCTGGTGGTATTTTAAATTCTGGAATAATAATAGCTGTAAGATAAAGATTTTAGATAAGTCAATTTTTAATACAAATCTGTGGCTTTCTAAGCTATACATGTATATATAGTAAATAAATAAATACGTAAGCATTATGTTCAATACCATAGGTATTGAACATAATGCTTCCTTTTCCTTTTAACAGCACGTAATTTAAATAAATAAATGAATCGCTCTGTTATTTAATTAAAATCAAAAATATAAATTATTTCGTAATGAGTTTAGAATTAATATATGTCTGATATTCAACTCGATGATTTGATCCACAAAAATATGTGCAAGATTTTGTAAAAAAAATATATTTTTTATATTTGTTATAAATTTTCATTAACGCGATTTTTATAACTCTACAATAAGACTTCTTAATATGTTTAAGAAACCCATCAAAATTATGGCCATAAATTAAAATTATAATTTGGTAATGTAATAATCTCATCAATGTAAATAAAATAACAACTAAATAGAGAGAATAAATTCAAAGTAATTCCTTAATCACTTACAGAAAAGAATTTTGATAATTAAGCGTAAAATAGAATTTAAAAAATCGGGGAATCTTTAATGAGTGCCTAGGAAAAAAATCTTAATTTAGAGCTTCACCAAAAACATCTAATTATGCATAGAGGAAGGGGTTACTTAAACCTTATAAATAAGTCGATTATATGTAGTATATTCACTGTTTGATAATGGCCTTACAAGCCGAAATAGCTGTCACATTCAAAATAACATTTAATCTGCAGAACTAAATAATAATATTTATTAATTTTTTATTTATTTTAAATTTCATTATACACAAATATAATATATAAAAACTTCATCTTGACGCTTGGTAGAATTCTATTTTACATTTAGTAATTAAAAGTGAAGTAACCAGAACATCATTAAAATCAACATTAATATTTTGAAAGTACACGGCAGATCTGTTTTTTATTGCAATCTGACGCAACGGATGCATTAGTCCATTAATATATAAGTAATTGCTGTACAATTTAGGTTATTAAAACCACATGGTATATATGACACGTATCCAATTATTATATTTCCACCTTTATCGTGTTCGTGAACTTATGTTCCATATTCCCCGCAGTGGGAACAAATGTTCAATCAAATGAGAACGTAAAGTATTCGATATAAGATAGTGCATTTTGTATTTACGACTTTGAACTGCGTATGAAACGAATTAAGCAAGCGTGCGATTTCTCGTTTATGCCGTAAGGCTTCTTCGAAGAAATACCGGATGTGAAGTAAAAAGGTACCTTCATTAAAGTTTGTGGGAACCTAATGCCAATATGGAACCAGGAAAATTGTGTGAAATATTTATGTTCTTTTAAGATTCCGAAAACAAAAAACGAAATTATCTTATGTTTCGTACGACATAATGTCAGCATATATTCGTAACAAAAACAATGATGGGTTTATTTGTGTAGAAACAGTTAACCTGTAATCATGTATTATGACCAGAGTTACTTTATTTAAGGTAACATAAGAGACTACAATAGTTGAAAAAAATGAAAAAAAATTATCGCTTATTGGAATGCAAAATAAAAATATATTTGAATTTTTCATTTACACAAAGTGTAAAGTGATCACTTAAGCCAACCGTACGATAGTTTGTAAGCCCTATGAACACCAAAGACTTCTTTACCTACTTTCCCATAAGAAAATAAAATTTCGTCTCCATGAGACACCTGAGCACACTGTCCGAGCATCAAATTGAACTCAAGGCCAATAGGGCGAAGGAGCTTAGGAAGGCCGAAATTAAGATGGAGTGACAACGTCCTCAGATATTTCTGCCTTGGAGCTTCTGAACTGGAGAAAGCTAGCACCAAACCGAAATGAGTGGAAGAAGACTCTTGAGGAGGCCAAGACCCACCAGGGGTTGTAGTACCAAGAGTGATTATGAGGACACTTATAATATATCTTGATTAATAATGTCCCTGGCACAAAATCCAATGCTGTAAAAAATGTCCTTAGGTTTTCACTGCCGTTCAAAATCTTCTGCGTGTAGTTTTCTGGGATATTCGGCCGTGTATATGTGACCGCTCTGGCCAACGTTTCGGATCCCATTGCGTTTGCCAGAGCGGTCACATATACACGGCAGAATGTCCCAGAAAACTATACACAGAAGATCGAGTACTGTGTTCTGAATTTTTTTTACAAACTCACCAACCGACAAACTGGACAAACAACCGGTATATCTACGTTGATTCAAGTCGACTAATTAATATACGATTCTATGTATGATGCGAATATCTTCAGTAAAATTATTTTATCTTCTGTGCGTAGTTTTCTAAGATATTTTTCCATGTATATCTGCCCGAACAACCTTAAGAACGGCTGTGAAAAACTGAACATTTTAAAAATTATTTTAGATATTTTAAGTGATTTCTCACCTATAATTTTGTAAATAAAATGAATTTGCGTTTCCAATAATTTCATGTCTCTTGACATATTTTTCACATTGTATGAAATAAGAATTCAAAAGTTATTTACTTAGATAATATTTGTCTACCGAATTGCTTGTCGTGCTTCGTTTTACAAAATATTGTGACTCTCGGGGCAATGGGACTAAAACATAAATATTCATGCCACAAATGGATTTACCGCGTAGTTTAAAACGTTTTATTTTGGATATATTTGTGAAAATTCATAAAAATATCACATTTCTGTTTCTGGACAAATATTGATGTTTCGTGATCGAAATACTAAAGATGTTTTCCTTTTCCATTGACCAACTATTCTATCGATGATATGAAACGTGACACAGATTCGTGTATTTCAAATGTTTAATGTTTACTTCTTTTTGAATATATATATATGGAAATTTCTCTACGTTTATTTATTTACATTAAACAAAATGTAATAACAAATTGAACACTGTATTCGTTGGAAATTAACGTAAATTGGTGAGTAATGATTGTTTTAAAAAACGTACGGAATAAATGAAGATGTTTTGTATCAGAAAGTCAGTGAAAATGGCAAATAAATACTTACGTTAATAAAGCGTATGAACAGTTTTCTCATTTATCGCACTGTTAATCAGGAAAATTATATTGTTTCCATCGAATACCGTTGGAACGAATACCGAATGGAAAACAAATACTTTCTACACGCATCAAATTTTCCTTCACTGTATGTCCATAAACTTCTATGAATATACATATCATTTTGTTTTTTCTCTTGTAATCCTACTGTCAATTTATTAAATTATTTAAAAAAATGTATTAACGTCACGGTTAAGAATAATAATTTGGACAAAATATCCTTTTGTCATATTTACACTATAGACATAACTAGACAAAACAAAATTTGGAACGCCGTTTTCTGTGACCAATAAATAATTGAGATACGATTTTTTTTAAGAAGTTTTATGTAAGCTAATGCTGTAATTATAAGCACACACGTTATCATAAAATTATTTCAGAAGACTTTCACTGGATTGCGAGTTTACTTGTTCGTTTTTTTATTTTAAAGATTAATGCGAAATGATAAATTTTCATAAATGAATTCATGCATATTATGTAGATACGTATAAAAATATCAAGTTGAGAAATTAAAAAAAAAAAAACTAATACCTTAATATCAGATTTTTAAAAATACGTATGAGTTGTATTGCTTTAAATACTACACTAACCCTATTTTCAGAATAACTTTCATCATTTGAAACCATTGTATGTGTATCAGTAATTAAGTAAAAAGTCATCCAAATTTGTAATGTTTTTTCGGTCGAAGGATCTAAACTAAACCTAAAGTAAGATGTAGAAGACTAAAGAATCGCGTTGTATTGTTACAGGTCGCGTGAAGGCGACTTGCGTGCTAAACTCAGACTTTGGGTTCACATTGGACTGTGCTTTCAAAAAGTCTGGGTTATTCAGGGTGCGGAACTTGGGTGGAATCAAGGCACACGTAGGCTTAGGTAATTAACACTTAGTTTTAATGCTAAGCTTCCTTCTAACAACAATATAGAACAGGTTGATTTTATTGTTTTCTTATATAAATATAAAAATTAACGATACCTAAACATTACGAAAATAATTATAAAAAATAAAAATTGCTAAGAAAGTGTATGAAATAACTTGAATGGCGTTTTAAAACTAAAACGAATCAGTATAATTTGTTATAACGAATAAAATTCAAATTTGTATTTTTTAGTCAAAATAACTTTTATAAATTACATTCTTATATAAAATACTAGAAATAATCTATTCTTATAACTTCTGCATTTCTCTATGTACCCTTGTATGTTTTTTCTGTGAAACCTTATTTCTATAAAATTTATAATTTCTTTGTAGTGAGCAGATTCTTAAACCATAAATCCATATTTTATGTACATTTACTATTGGGTTTGGTTAATATCATTATGTTTATTTTGTGTAACTTGCATCTTTTTTCTTAAAATTATAACATACCTACACGTATTTTATGTTGTACATATATAATATTTATTTATTTACAGGTAAGTGAAACATGCCTATAAATATTGGTACGCTGTCTCTTCCTCAGGACTAGTCTGAACACAAAAATCCTTTCCATCAAACATGAAATTGCTGCTCGCAGATTACCTTTTTATAATATTTTACCAGTTTTCTTTTTCATCCATAAATATATAATAATGGTAATATAGTAAATTGATGGATGAAAATCTAATAAATACTCATTCAAGGATGCGGTATTAATACAGTATTTTTTCTTGTTTTATTTTGTAAATTTTTAGCTTAATACGAATCTATAGATCCTAGTCAATAGATTTTGTATAATTTTGAAAATTCTGGGTTCAAATCCCCTCATATCTTTAAAATTTTCTTCTTCTTCTGATGATATATAAAGGATTTTATCTGGTAGCTATTTAAAAGATTTCATTGCGTTGTTTGATTACAAAATTTAGACCGCTATGTTTGGAGTAAAATTAAGTAAAAAGTTGAGGTGAGTATTTTCAGAAGCATGCAGCGAGTTTCAATGCACGACATTTACGTAAACATATATTCTGAAAACAAATATTATGGCAATAATTATCCTATTTTTCACAATATTTTTTATATGTATGTTCCGAGAACATAATTACTTGATTTTGTCCAAAGAATGATTATTCTTGTTATTGGGCCGTCGATGTTTTTTTCAAAAACATATGTTTACGTAAGAGTTATGTTTCATACTATACTACATGCGTCTAAACGCATACTTAATTATCAACAAAAAAAATAAGCCAAAGACAAAAATTAGAAATACAAATAATATTAATTGACACTTGGCGACCAAGTACTTTAAGTCAGTTATAATTAAAAAAAATAAAATCTTATGAATCTAGGCATATAAATCAGATGATAAATTTAGACATATTAAAATTGACTAAAATAAGACGATATTATTTTTTCTGATGTTATTATTTTTTTGTTCAGACAATAATTACTATATAAACAAACTTAATGCCGTGAAAAATATCAAGTAATTATATATCATGATATTTAAAACGGGTTAAAATATATATCGGTACCATTTCACGATATACTAACTTATATTTTATAATTTTCAGTAAAGCACGAATTTCTAAATCATACGAAGCTTTCTCGTAATTGTAATATTTTAAAACACGCAGGCAAGAAAAAGGCTTTTCATCTCTTGATCAGTTGTAATGTCTATAAAAAGAAAACATGCTATTAAGTATGGACGGTGAACACGCTATTAGAGATATACCTGCGTCATAAATTGGTCTATTTATTTACTTACTTATTATGAAAGTGTAGTAGTAGTCCAAGAAACACTGTCATTAAAACTAGATTATTATATCAAATTGAGTGTACACCTGTTAAACATATAAAAAAATGATTAAAAACGCACATAAATTATATATAATTCTGCATATCAAATGAAATGATTTGATGAAAATCGACTACTGTCGAAAAATAAAATATTTTTGGAACACGCAAATTAAAAGACAAAGCAAAATAATATATATTTTTTTTTAATTGATGCTTTATTCAAACTTTATCATTCATACAAATTACCATTGTTTGAATTACTCTGCACGATGCCTATATTCTTGTGCATTTGATTACCACATAAATTAATTATTTCAAATAAAATATCCTAATAGGAGGACTCTGTATTCAGCGAATTTACACAATGACCATTTTATTATACAATAACTGATCGAGTAGAAAGGCAAATCGTCCTTGCTCACGACTGTACTGCGGTCATTATTGCATACTAAGTACTAAGGCTGCGTTCATTTGAACAAAATGATTTATCAGAAGTAACGATAAATTACATAGCTTACTTAAATATATGTTATATAATGTAAATATCGATATTTCAGTCAATAATTGTAGTTTGTTTAAAAAATGAATTTCATATAAATATTTTTAACTTACCTGAATTGAAAAAAAATCGCTTAAAAGTTGTCATTATTAAAAAATAATAATCTCTCATATTTATTTGTTAATTACGTTAATAACGCATTTTTATTACCAGGTTTCAGTATCGGCGATGAACTCGGCTTTCCTCAATCATTGACCAACTTGGACACCAGCAAAAGGAGGTCTGTCAGTGCGGCGAACGGGGCTCCATTGTCAGGAAACAGTGTTGGGGCTCTCAACGGGGCCCAACAGCACCAGAAGGTATGTTTATCAAAATTTCTAATCAATAGAATTTTATCGAATTTTTTACTCTGTAGCTTGTGTACTTAAGCAATACTCGCATACGATACGCAATACAGTCGAACTTATAATAATTATACTTCCACGTTTCAATTTATTTGATTCCAAAGTAACATATATATTACAAACTTACATTTATTTAGTACATTTAATTAATATATACATATATAAGAATTTATAACAAAGATGTAGGAGAATCCTGTTCCGGAAAACCTCTTCGAGGATATGGAATGGATCAATATCTGAAATAATATTGTTCAACATATCGGTAGTCCTTCTAACAGGCATAAAGATTTGTAGCAACAGGAGTTAAAAGACCGTCACAGGGTGTAGATTTTTTTTAAACGCTTATAATTTTTAAAACACATGACTTTTTAAAATATTTTTTCATAAGTATTATGACTTGGCCTATCAACCGATTTCGGCTAGACGTCGAGATACGGGACAACTTGTATATTGGAATGCGAAAAAATCTATGTTGACGCTGTTTTAGGTACATAATTATCAGGAACACGCAAACAAATGCTTTGCACAATTTCAGAAATATTGATCATACTGCATAACCATCGATAAAAATACATGATCAAAAGCACTTTCCTTCTAGTCTCTAAACTATACATACTCCGGAGAAACTTGGTTGGGTAAAGCCTAGGATAATGTTCCTACTCCCTCGTATAGAGATATCTCAGAAATTATATACATTCCCTCTGTTTAAGCGAACATTGTGGATAGTTTAACGTATATTAATCATCAAAATATTGGAAAAAAAATTCGGTGAAGAGGTGTACTATTTACGTAAAATTCATAATATCATATTCAAATGAAAATCAGCCTTTTATTACATTGGGCACCGTCTATTGTTTGTTGTAGATCTTGGGGATAAATCAAAATGTTTAAAAATATATACTTAATAATAATAACAAAAGGTTGTAGTAACACATGCTAAACTTTTTTGCATAATGTGGACCTTGAGTGGCAGTTGACGACTTTCATATTATGTTGTATTCATCAACTATCGTAAAAATGGAATGTTTACTACGAGACCGACAAAAAGCGGTTTTTGTTTTTCTTCACTTTCTAGGTTTAATGGTTTATTTTTAGTCAACAACAAAAAGCAATATTTAATGATGAAGTTTTATGGCGTCGTGTGGTTCTAACTTTTAGCGTAATATTACGAAGAGAGAGTGTCCCAAACATAACTCTTTCGCGGGGCATGGAACTTTTCTGTAGGCATCTCATTATGGGAACTACTCGTACAATACGCGACCTTTCCGGCGCACTGCCCACGGCCATCCCACGTCCGGTTACATTAAATTAATAGAAGCAAAGACAATATTAGAAGAATAACTACCGCATTTACGGTACTTTTTGGTGCATCACAAATAGTCATTTATTTGTTGCTTATAATAATTTATTTCGTTCTCTCATCAATGTTTACTCGTGTACTATTATGATATTTCCATCCATTCCGTATACACTAATACATTCAAATGTATAGGGCGTTAGCGCGTTAGTAATGTTTACGAAATTGGAAAGTGCAAAATGTACGATGGCTATCGAAAACTAGTAGTAGTCAACTTAATAATAATGCTTTATTTTCTGATAATAATTTGAATAATTTTACATACATTAATTTTATGTTTATTAAAAAGGTTCTCTGGTGGAATATTTATTGGAAAGTTATATAACTCTTATATTATTAATCGGGGCACTTCTGAGGATAGCAATATAACGTAACAATCATGTCTTGACCGTTATTGTATAACACTGTCGTTTCGTCCATTTTGACATTTGACAAATGTTTTGACATTTCTCATAGAATCTTTACGCGTAGGTACTTCCCGTCTATTTTATGTTTTACTCATGTTGTTGATATAATGAGAATACAGCAGAATGACACAGTATAGTAAAGCATACAGTATTATATCTTCATACAAACAGCCGAAACGACGCCCTTCGAAATCTCGGTATACTTCGAACTGCTCAGTCGCCGCAGGGCTGCAGTAACGTACGGACGCAAGCAGTGTGAGACGCTCCCACGCATACATTTAGGTCAATTTATGGCACCCCAAACCATAAAGAGTCAGTCAATGAGCAGCCCTGGTACGTTTTTAACCAAGTTTAAGTACCAAGCGGCCGTAGGTATTTATTTCAAGGACACTGCCAAGATAACATACTGTATGTATTTATTATACTGTGAGAATGACTCGTAAAATATGACTATAAAAAATGATGATATTGATATTTCTGTACAAATAAAAAGTTTTAAAAAAAAAACTAATATATGTGATGTTTTCATTTTCAGGGTCAACCAATGAAAAACCGCCTCACAGTTCGTATACCATCAACGAGTGCAGCACCTCCAACGACAAAGTTTACCCCTCCAATTGTAGTTCCTGTTGAAGAAAATTCCATCCAGACAGGACGATCTCAATCCATGAGGCAGATGTCGCTGACCAAGCCCGCTCAACTAACTATTCCGCCATTCAAGCCGATTGCGCCAGCACAAGATATGGTGGCTCCGCTTCCAACTGCCCCGACTAAACAAGTCTACACTCAGTATCCCATTCCAACACAAAACACAATTAAATCTATGCCTGGGACCCAATCTCAAAAAACCCAGACGAATCTCAACAGAATGGGACAGTTACCGAAGTCTAACTTTGTTAATGTGTCCGCTGCTCCCATGCGCGTCCTGAATATCGGACAGTCCGTCAGACAACCGGGAACCTCAAATCTCGCTGATCAAGCTTTGAAAACAGTTCCAGCTCCAGTTATAGTCGGAACTGGACTGCAATACCCCTCCTTCCAGGCGATGCCCGCTTCTGTTTCTAGAAATCCAATTGGCGCATCCATCCGCGTTGACGACTCTTCTCGACCAGTCGCTAGCGTATCTATCGTATCTCCTCAAGCATACAAGAACACGGTGCAAGTCCCTCTCGCGCCCACCATGATGTCCAGGTTCCCGAGTGCGGCCTCGTTCTCCCAGAATACTATTGGTCTTCGCAAGGAGCACGTCCCAGCGTCCGCTTATCCGGCCCAATACCAGCCGAACAATTATGCTCAGCTTCAAAACCACTACTCCTACAACCAGATGCAAAATCAAGCTCCAAAAGTTATGCCAAAGATTGACAACATGGTGTCGTACAACACAATTACTAACCAGAACACTGCGCCTAGCGAACAGTACACATCACAGGCGGTGTATGAGAAGATTCTTGCAATATCGAAGGCTACAAACTTGTCAGTAGAAGCCATTGAAGCAGCTGTTAAATTGAGGCAGCAACAGCTGATGAGTCAGATGATTTACTCACCACCGAGCACTACCACAACAACTACTACCACGCCGAGACCTGCTCCACCACCTCCGCCACCACCAAAAAGGTAGTTTAGGTTAACATTTTATTTCGTTTATTTCACAGACTAATAATGAATGAACTAAAGACATTTTTTTTTCTACAGTTTGGAACCACGTCTGGCGCGAATACATTCGCTGTGTTTAAAAAAATTACTACGAGCTTGTAATTTTTTTAACAATTCTAAACTAAAGTCTTCAAAATCAAATGTTCTTAAAAAGTATGTCGTAGTAAATAAGTTGCGCTTATTATGGGTTTAAAATTTACCGGTTTGGAACAAAATTAAGAAAAAATATATTTATGAATTTTTGTAATATATTTATGTTATTTTGTATATTAAATAGTTGAGTTATTATTATAATTTTAGTAAATTGTAAAGATCGTTGTTAATTTCTGAAAAATATAATAATTTACAAGCTTCAATCACCAATGAGCACTCATAAGAGATGAATTTGAATGAGCGGCAGTTGCGTGTAAGAGCTGAACGTGTGTTGCTCGATCCTATCTGCGATAAGTTACTTAGTTTTTTTTTTACTTAATTCCAGATATACAAAGTACCAAGACCCCGCGCAGAAAGTGATGAACGCCCCGAAAGAGTATTACCCAGTGGGTTACGACAAGAACTTCGATGATAATTTTGTATCCAAGGTTGAACTTCCGGACACGTCTTTCTACTGCGGCGACCAGAAACATTTCCCTGGACTGTACGGAGACGAAGACTTGGGTTGCATGGTAAGACGTATTTTTGTACAGACCAACAATATATTAGAGCAACCCCATTCGCCACTGTTATTTGTAATTGATATGGAAGAGGAACGAGATTTAAACTAAATTCACCATGATAATTTAACTTTTTACTTCCTTACTTTTAACTCGTGGCGTCTGCTTGCTTGCCGGCTTGCCGTCGAAAAAACTTTGGATCGATTTTTAACCCTTTTCCCGTGATCCAATCGAGATGAAACAATGCAAGTAGACTCGTGGCGACGATCAAGAAGATCTGTCAAATTTTTGTTAAAAAAAATTTAATTTCGGATTTTAAGAAATTTTATTGGTTTTTCCAAATTGGAATCATTAGAAAAGTTTGATTACTAGCAACGGCGGCCCGATAACTTCGCGGAATATTTTCTAAATTTGAATTACTCCGTCGGTATACATAATAGGTACTTCACTACGAATGTCGAAAATCTAAATTGACTGACAAATGTTTTTAGAATTTAATCTTCAAAGCATGAAGTGTCTTATCAAAGCTCAAAACATCTGACATTTTAGAAATATATTAAAAAAAAGTAAGTTTAGTGTTACATTACATGTTTTAATTCGCCTTTAATTGTTGTTGTATTTCACAAAGAAAGGGAGTATAATAAAAACGGTTTTTATGGGTTACTTTTATTTTGTAAAATTTCTTTAGACGCGTTGAGGGTGAAATTCGCGCGCATCATGTAACGGATGATTTTACACCAAGAAATTATTAAATATTCCTATATCTACTTTTAACTTAATTACCGCCATCCGGCGAAATCCTCCCGATGTTTTTTATTCTCGGTATCTGCGAATCATCTCGACAGATGTCACCGCTGCGCTGCACTGAATGACGTTCGTCTCTTGACAGACCTAGAACAGAGATCTATCATCTGCGAATATCTCTTTAGTCAATAAATAGTTCTGCACTTCCTTGTTCTTTGGCGGTTATGCTGTGTTAAGTGCTGTTCTGCTTATTTTAAGTATGCCATAGAAGTATATATTATAACGCGCGTACGTTTTTAAATTATTGCATAATAGCTTAACCCATTTACCGTCGAATTTATGATGTGGGTATCTTATATGGAAGGAATCTTCTGTCTGATGCTTTTAATGCTGCCATTAAATGGTCACTCGGTTCGTTTAAAGGTTGCTGTAGCTACGCAAATAATTATTTGGTACGAATAGGCCATAAATTTTTAGTCAGTTTATTTATTAAGGAATCTTAATACATAGTTTCAATCATTATAATGTTAGAGCATAGTGTACATTGCATAATTATAAAGATTCATACGCGTAGTAGATTAAGTACAATATTGGACTGAAGAACATTTGAAAGTTTAGGGAATATATTATAGTAAGCAACAAACAATATTACAGTTAAATAGTAATTGAAAAAATGAGTTAAATTAATGAGTGTTGATAGTAACATGGGAAAAAGAATGGGGAAAAGGGTGAGGTGGTAGGAGTCAGAGTACGGGTGGAGGAAGAGAAGATTAGATGCGGTGAGTGATTGGCCAAAGTCGATTTAGTGATGAAATAGTAAAGTGGTGCTAGAATAAAGTACATAGGTATAATCTAAAGAATTATTTTAATTGCTGTAAGACCTATATTGAAAAGGTCCAATATCCATACAATTATAATTGAATGCCTTGGAAAATGTATTTTGAGTATAGGATGGATGTTCTATTTCTCGAAACACGGAACAGCACGTTCTGTCCGGTTCATCTACAGGGAACATGAAAGGAGATTAGGCCCAGTTGCTGGGATAGTCGAGATATCCTTGCAGCAGTTTAAATAAATGTATTAGATCGGCAATCATGTATCTTTCGACCTCTTCAATCACTAGGTCTTCCTGTCGCGACTCGAGGCTGCGATGACGAGAAGTTTATACTTTCGTTAAGTATTTTAAAGGAAACCGTTTGCACACTTTTTGTAAGACACCTTATGATCGAGTTTCTGTGGGTATAAAAAAATTGGAGAAGCCTGTACTCATGTACGCGCGGTAGAAGTTTAACTTATTTGTGATAATGATTGATTTTGATAATTGATATTAACATATTGGTTAAAAATGTATAAGCAATAATTTGTTTTTGAAGTGGTATAAATTTAACTATTGGTTTGTGATAGCTAAAATAAGAGATACATCCCTTCGAATTGACTTCTCACGACGATTCAAAAACAATGCGACGAATCAAAAAATGTGTGCATTTTGAAAAAGTCCAAGTGCCTACACTGCCTACCCACTTTCATGTTTTATCAATTTTCGGTTCCGTATTCAAATTTTTCGAAACTATACAACTTTGATAGCCGCATTGAACGTCTAATGAATTACTGTGTTTTTGTTTTGAAAACGTATATCCGACAATTACGTTGTTTTTGCAAAAAGAAAGACAACACATGCACACCTAAAATCGTAATCCAATAAACGGTTCTAATTTTCAATACAATATGTCAGCTTTTGAATTGAGCATCTTTATAATTGGTACTCGATTCAAGACGGTCGACAATAAATTATTTATATTACTGGAACAATAATTTCAGGTGAATAAATTTTTGACAGTTTAATGGATCTCGCATTTCCGTTACAAACTTCCGTTACAATAAAAAATTTACCCTTATGCGTCAAAAGAAGATAACTTCAATAAAAATGTAACTCATTTTGTATTGGTGATTAGAATTATGCGCTGAACTCTCTAATTGAAATTTATTGAAATTCACTTTTATCATCTAGAAATCAGGAAAATTAATCATGAACGTGTTTTCATTCTGTTGGAAATACCATTCACAAACTTCATGTTATTTTTAGTGTTCTTATGTGCAAAGTGACACCGCATTTTGCGACCTCAATTCACAATCGTTTGCAGCAATTGGGCATTCCCAGGAGCTGGATGCAACAAATTTTAGCCGAAGATTTTAGTCCACAAGCTAACAAAATTTAGTTGCCTGAAGAATTTAAGTCTGCAGATTAGGCACTGCGCATTGTAATAATACCTACTGGATTTTGTAATAAAGTTGTTTTCAGGGACAAAGTCCATTTTCACTTGAAAACGAAATGTTTAAAATGAGTCACCTATATTATTTAATATGTTGGTTCCATCATTAATATGTTCATATTATATTTATCAAAATAGTATTATGAAAAATAGTTTTGTCTGAAATATTATTCATTAAATTGCATGCATACTTAACACTATTTCTATCATTTTCTCAATTTTTTTTATTTTTTAACATGACAAGATTTTGAAAAAGAGTGCTGATAAATACTGCCTTATTTCAGATATTTTATATTTTCTATTATTGATGCATTTGGCGTTAATATTGTAGAGATTATTCATGATGATCGTAAAATTATGTGAATAACATTTACTTTTTACCTCTAGGTGAAATCAATAATCTTTTATATTGAACTACTTAATTTTAAAAATAAAATGTCTTATCGACAGGTGAAGTATTAAACTGACTGCTAATTAAGTAGTCAATTTAATAATTCACCTGTCAACGAGAGATTTTGTTTCTCTCGAAACTTAAGTAGTTAATTATAAAAATATTATTAAATTCACGTAGAAGTAACAAAGTTAATGCTGTTACCTAATTTAATGATCATCATTTATATATTCATTTATTTTATCCATGAAATTAAGGTTAATATGAAAATAACACATGTTAAAATTCAAATCTCTAGCCAAATCGAGTAGTAAAACAAGCAGCTATAAAAACTCGATTTTTATTAACGTAATGTAATATTGATTCTATCAAGTTCATCTGAATTTTTGAATATTTTAAACACGTTCGGAGCAACATTGAACTCAATTGAATATCTAACATTGTTCACATTCAAGTGTACGTACACGGTGCACGCATTAGCCCCGCGGGTGATATCCAAATAGAAAGCACTGAAATCAGGCCAGCTGAACGCACCGTATGGATGGCTTCATATTTCGGAGACGTTCTCCGCCGGCTGTCATGAACTCCCACGTCAATTTCATTTACAATAATTACTCTCGTTTTAAAGTACGTAAGCGTAATTGATTTAAAAACGGTAGATAAACGTCATATCATTTTAATGCAGCTATTATTTAAATAAAATAATATGATATTGAAATATGTAAAAATTAAATTTATGTATTTACAAAGTAATTATTAATATCAAAATGAAAACAATCAGTTAGTCAGTGATTAGAATGGAATGAAACAAACATTATGAAGTTCAATTTCATCAGTCGATGAATGATATAAAAAAAAAAACTATTTGAAAGAATAATGCAAAAAATGTTTCCAATTTATATTACGAAGTTTACTTTAAAGATAAATCTAATAAATAATATATAAATATAATAAAAATATAATAAATAAAAATAATAAATAAATAAAATAAAAATATAACTCGGCATAATATCTGTTATTAGCGAGAAAATAATGAAAAAATAAGATTGTACTGAAGTCAATCCATATAAATCGATATAAAGAAGTGAAATGAATTTTTATTAATATACACAACGCAAATAAAAACAAATTAAATGTATCGCGCAGAGACATGAAAATCTCTCTATTAAAAAATATTTAGTTGCGATCCGGGACTCGAGCCCGTATCTTTCTCGTGTGGGAATTAATGCGTTACCATTAATATCACGTAATCTATTCAAGTTGATGACACATTTTTAGCTTAACATACCTTATACATATGTAAGAAAGACATTCTTACATATTATTTCCATTAAAAGCTATTACTTTTTATTTTCATCAAAATCACCAGATGACGCTAGGATTTTTAAATTCCTTTTATTTCAGGAGTGCTTAAATGCTACATATTTTTTATTATTTAAGAAAATAATTGTAAAATATTGTAATATTGTAAAAATTTTTTTAAAAGCACTTTTAATTTTTTTTTATAATTATTTTAATGTTACCACTCAACTACTACTCTAGGGTACATTCCTGAGTGTCAGTTTTATCTACGCATATATAAATATATTAATGAAAACACTTTTTATTTACATTGTATGTTCTAGAATCATAACTTTATGATAAAAATGAGATTTCATTTGAATAAAATAAAAATAAATAATTTGGTATCACGATTATATGAAATAATATCTTAATTTTTATAATGAAATAAATAACAGGAATAAAATAAAATTTGATTATTGAATTCTTTTAACACACGAATCTGTTCAGTACTCTTTCGATAAGTGTGAAAGACAGTGTGCTAGAATGTAGAAAATATGAGAATCTTGACCATTCAAATGTGATAAAAAGGATAAACGTAGTTTTTTTTACCGAGCTGGTTAGAGAACGGAAAATACATCCATCGTGACGCACCACTGTATATACTTGTTTGTTATTCCAGTTTATAGCAGATTATTTATACTAATAAACGTATTTTATTAGAAAATGAATATTAAACAATTCGTTTCTTTCCAGGTTTTCCATGTGTGCGCCTTAACAGATGAAGGCCTTATAATGAAGTCGTTCCTGTGCCCAGAATCAACCCTCTTCGACCAAACAATTTTGAAATGTAACTGGTGGTTTTACGTTGACTGCAAGAGCTCTAAGCGACTCTACGACTCGAACATTCCGATTTCCAAAAGCTACCAGCTCATGAAAGCGCTCACATTCTTTTCTTCGTATAAAAAAGAAGTTCAAGGAGACGAATCAAGTAATAACGTGGCGAGGTCTGCCATAACAGAGAATAAGGAGGGAGTAAGAAACGCTGTGAAAATTTTGCAAACGCAGTCCCATATGGAACTGCCAAGAGTTGAAATTGTCGAGAGTATATCTAGTCCAACAACAGCTGCATCAACATCTAGAAGCAGTAAAGGGTTTACACCAGTCAACGCAGTTGAAATTAATTCACTGTCTACCGATGTAAAGGAAGATGAGAACATCACTGGAGAAAGGGTAGAACAAATAGACAATAATAGAAAATATAGACAGCAAGTTGCTAATCGACCAAAGGAAGACAAACAGAAATCTTTGCCGAGAACTTCTGCAAACAGAAATGCAGAGCAAAATATTCAAAAGATTGCTCCTCCGCAGACAACTACTACCACAGAAAAGAGTAAAGTGACAAGTATTAGAAAGCCACTAAGAAAGAGGCCTAATATTAATCATACAAAACCTAAAGAAATTGTTTCAAATAGTACAATTGCGACGGAAACCAGCGAAATCGTCAAACAACGTCATCGTTCAGAACGAGCAAGTGAAGAGAGTAAAGAAGAAGATGACAAAAACGTCAAAACATCTGAAGTCAAAATAAATATTCAAGAAGTTGCGGGAAATGCTAACAGTCACGTGGTCAAGACGCCTAGAAAAGAGTCAGTCGACGAGACCATTGCAAAAATGGACGAAGCCATCATAGGATAGAAAATCAAGACTTTACATGAAACCACAGGGCTTCGTGTATAATTAAGGAACGTTGTAAAAATTTAAGTGTAAACTAAACCAAATTGGTTAATGTTAATTGAGACGCTAAAGACCAAGTGCTGTTGGTTCATACTAATGAAACTGAGTTATCAATAATATAAAATGGTGATTGTGAAAATGATTCGTAATATTTTTCATTTTTTTTAAAGAAAAAATATTCATTATTATTATCTAAGACGTGGTGAAGGACTTATGTACTGCGACACTTACCGGGATTTTTTATATTTGAGATGTTGATAAATTTTTATTATCTTCTTAATAATGGTTGTATATAAAATAATTTATTTACTTTATAAGTAGGTAGTAAATAATAGGGGTATAGAATATTTTTAGAGATTTGTTTAAATTATTATAATGTTTTTGTTATTATCATGAATTTATTTCTATTTTAGCAAATAAAGATATATTAAACGAAATCTCAAAACCCTAGTTTATAAAATATTTTTATATATAAGTTTCACAATTTAAATGCTATCTCTATCTGAAACCCTTGACGAAATGTACAGAAATTTTTATCTTAATTGAAAAGAAATCTAGATAGTTTTGTAAATACATATAAATTATTGAAATATATTTTAAGTGCCGTAATTTTTTTACGCTCATCCGTAATTATTTATATAATTTCAATAACTGTATGAATAATTATAGAAAAATATGAAGCCACATAATATTTATTACATTTCGTTTTCGTTCTACATAATTTTTAGTCATGTTCTAGCCTTTAGTTTAGTAATAAAAGACTTTCTTAAATTAATATTCATAGTAGTCATAGAATAAATCAATATAATTTTTTTAAGAAAATACGTAACGATTTCCTAATACACCTACGACTTGCAAGCAAAATCCTAGTGTGCAAGAAATTTTCATTAAAATTATTTTTATTAAACGATTTGTAATTCAAAATGTACTATAATTTCAGTAAAACTTTTTAAAAATAGAACCTCTTAAAACAAACGCAAAAGATGCGAATGTTTATAATCGATTTAAAATGTGAAGTATTTATTATACTCTTTGCGTCTTTTAATAATCAAAATTAAGTTTTCATGTTTAAATTTTATTTTCAATCATTCTATACTTACCAGCTTTATTTCAAAATTATATAAATATCTAAGCTTGTCGCTTCAACATTCATATAATAAATCTATGACAATATTCCATATTGTTAGGCGCTAATAATAACGCTGTTAAAATTTTATGGATGACTTCTAGCAATGGTTAAGAAAATTGTGTTGCAAAAGGCTGTCCTGGTACAATTTATTAGTCTATCTGATTTAACTAATTTTACTTAAATGTTAAAAATGATACTGACACGATTATTGGATGTAACTTGCAATTAAAAACGTTTGCTTTAATAGTAGTCATTAGTATTTTTTTTTGTTGTTTTATTTATTTTGATGTTGATGGGCAAAATCCTTTTTGAACTTGACGATAGATTAATACTGTCTTATCTTTCTTGCCTTTTTCAATAAACCCGTCACATGTTCAAGTCGATGATTGATCAAGCTCAGATGACGAAGGATTTAGCCCAAACAACGATGACGAAAGAAATGGGAACACACCTAACAATTTGCTCATTCATATTTATGTTATTATTTACAAAACAAATATATTACAAAAAATAAAGAAAATGTTTTATTGTTTTTCTTGAATCCCACTTTATTAAGGTATGTACTAAAATGTAATAAAATGTACCTATATTTTATGAAAATAAATTTTTGAGGGTTCCTCCAGATATATATGAAATTCTTATCACTCACGTTTTTCTTACCTACCACACGCACATGCTTCACCACACTTTTGCCTGCGCAAGCTTCTCGCATGAAATGACGGAACTCGAACGAGTCTACCAAACGCACAAGCTTAAGTACACGCAAGCCATATTCTTTTCGAAATCATCGACGTGCAAACAATGCTTCTGCTACTATTTTTCAAGTGTTTGCTAGAAGAAAAAGACAATGCAAAAATCAAAGCGTAAACGATCAAAGTGGTCAAAAAATGGCTGTTGAATAGAAAAATTCATTCACATATAAATCTACTCAAGGAAGACTTATTAATTCTGACGTGAACTCGCGATTGTATGTACACTAATCTGCCATTTTTGAACGACGTCTAGCCTCGACTGCGCTGTGAATACCGAACGCCCAAGCACATGCACAGGCAAGTACGCGCAGGTCGGGCTTGCGCATTTAAATTTCAAGCAAGCGAAAAGCACGCAGGCCGCACTGTGGGTTTGGCGCGTGATACAGTTTTACCAACTACACGCACGGTGTTCCGTATGCAAACCGGCCTGCGCAGGCAAAACTGTGGTGATAATTGTGCGTTGTTCATTAAATTTTAGATAAAAAATATTTGGGGGAAATGTCAACAGTTAAGAGGATTGGTGACATGAAAGTTTGCATACTTTTCAATATTTCTGTGTGGTTAACACACTTATCTAGTGTGTCGCGGGTTCAAACCTCATTCTAAACAAGTAAGTTAATATATTATTTATACTACAGGCATGTAGCTTAGTTTGAAAATTATAAGAATATAGATCTGACGCGTATTCCATGTCTAATTTAAAAAAAAAACACAAACATTTATGTGTCGCAGCCATCCGGTTAAATTAGCCAGGTAATTGGATGCCTAAGCCGATAGTTAATCGAACTAGAATCGCTCATTGTTTAACAACTTGGCGTATTGGAAGTCAGCCCTTTGAAGATGGCTGACCAAGACAGCCAAGTGATTCAGATGAGGCATTCCATCGTCGTGTGGGGTCCATCGGGTAGGACATTTTTTTAGTAAATTGTCATAATATGTTAAAACATATACGCATTTTTTTTTATAACATATATGCAATTTGTAATATTTCTTCTTGAAGAACGCAACTTATTATATCTTCAACCAATAATTGAGCAACAGAACATAAACGAAATGCTTTTGACAAACATTAATTATAACTAAATGGATGTCTTTTTTTGTCCCACCCGTGACAGAAGAATGTATCTGTATTTTCTCCAAACAAAATAAAATAGAGCTTATGTTTTATTGCTCAATTATTGATTGAAGATAGAGTAAGTTGTTTTCTTCATAAATAAATATTACAAATTGCATACTTGTCGTAAAATTTTAATATATCTATGACAATTTACTAGAAAAATGTCTCATCCGTGACAATGGAATGCCTCAAATCTAACCTAACCTTATCTAACCTAACCTAACCAAATATCACAAATTCAAAAATATCCCATTTAAAAAAATGACTATACGACGTTCAGCCAACTGGTTGAACGTTGCGCTCAATGATTTGGCTAGTTGTCCTTCAGCCACTTAATTGGATGCCGGCGTTTAATGAACGTCCTAGGCGTCACTTTACCCTGCTAATTTAACTAGATGGCTGCGACATATGCATATATTTATATATTTAGAATGTAATGTTCATATTCCAGAGGTATTATGCTTATTCATTATTTAATTTTATTAATTTTTTCTTAATTTTTATATGTCAATTTTCATGTAAAGTTCGAGTGTACTGGGATTGAATAAATTCAATAATGTGACCTTTAACGCATTTAAATCATTAATACAAAAAAATAACTCAAATAGCGCCATCTTTTGATTCCTTCATGTGTCAGGTAGGTACTGGTATTAATCAGAAATACGTAAAGATGTCGCTCAACAATTTAATGTTTTTTAAATGTATCTACTACTGAACTAACCATAAACCACGCACTGCTTCGATCTTATTTTTACATCTTCTCATGCACGCTCTTCGATTATTGATACTTTAAGAGGGGCATCCTCCAAAACTTGGTTTATCTAATCATGCCAGGTGTTTTGCGGACGTACTCTATTCCTACTGCCTTCAACACTTGTCTCATATATTTTCTTTACCATCCTTTCCTCGCTCACATGACAGGAACTATCTCATTGATCCTTTTTTTATTCTGTCTACCACGCTACATTATTTTAATTATTACATTAAATAACATTAATTTCTCAATCGTTTATTTATCATACTATTGAACACCGCATTCATTCTACTTTCATTATTTTTTTGCCAATTCCGGGCTTCACTTCCATACACTAGCTAAATTATAATTTTTAAAAAATGAGTTACTTATTAAAATTATGTAGGAACAACGTTATGCTACATACCCAAACTTAATTTAATGTGTCATTATTGCGGTAGTGCATTTCAAATTATGCTATTAAAGATTCTGGGAGTGATAATGTTTAAACATTTAAAAAAAATATTTTTTTTTATTATAATCATTATTTTACACTTCAACAGGCCCAGAGGCCGAATTACTGAGTAAATCACATAGATTAATAATGACTTCAACGGGAAATGAATCCGGAACCTTCGCTATGAGAATCCAGTGTCATACCAGTCATACGTGGACATTGCTTTCATTAATAAAATGAAAGCAGTCCACGCCTTTTATGTTTCTGAAAATATTAATTCTTTCAGTAATATAAAAGCTTTTATCCATATTTCTACAAACCATATCGTATTTGTTTCCAGTCAGATTGCAATGATATATATGTATGTGGGTAATAAAAAACTTAGTATTATACAAAGTTTAATCGAAGATTTTGAATCGAAGCCTGCCGTTTACCATACTTATATATGTGCGGACAAAAGCAACGACAACTTTTTAAACACAAATGACTCATTAACTAACAAGCTTACAGATTTGATGTGAAATGGTAACCATTTATTTTTGTGTATGAATATTTTTGTATTTATTTTATGATATGATACGAAACAATATTTTTGTATTTATTTTATGATAAATCGGATATCATATACATAGTATATATCAGGGTGACCGATTGAATAGTGAAAATGATGATAATACGTAGTTGAAAGTGAAGTTAAAAAAAAATAACCCATAAAAACCAAGATTTTATTATACTCCCTTTCTTTGTAAAATATAACAACAATTAAAGACGAATTAAAACATATAACATAACACTAAACTTACAGTAATTTAATATATTTCTAAAATGTCAGATGTTTTAATAAGCTTTAATAAGACACATCATGCTTTGAAGATTAAATTCTAAAAACATTTGTCAGTCAACTTAGATTTTCGACGTTCATAGTGAAGTACCTATTATGTATACCGACGGAGTAATTCAAATTTAGAAAATATTCCGCGACGTTATCGGGCCGCCGTAATCAAACTTTTCTGATTCCAATGTGAAAAAAAACAATAAAATCTAAAAATACGAAATTATACTATAATTATTAATTTTTTAACGAAAATTTGATAGATATTCTTGATCGTCGCCACCAGTCTACTTGCCAAGTTTCAGCTCGATTGGATCACGGGAAAAGGGTTATAAATCGATCCAAAGTTTTTTCACCCGGCAAGTCGGCAAGCAAGCAGACGCCACGAGTTAATATAAAGGGAGTAGTAAGAAATTAGTGATAAATAAACGGTAAGCTTGTACATCAGTATTGTCTTAATGTATCTCACAGTGCATAACAGATTTAATAAATTGGACAAATTTAATCTTATTCGCAAATAGTTTCAGGTATTTTTTATTTTATTTTTGACAAAAGTGAGCACAAAATTGTCGACCATACGATTTATTTGCCATTAAATAAATATTTCTTCAATAATAGAACAATTACTTTATGGTAATATTATTCATAGGTAGGTAATAATAAAAAAAAAAACTTTGTAAAAAAACACAATTTATTGAATAACCTACATGTCTTTTCAGGCAACAAGGTATAATAAAAATTATAATTGGATGTACAGACATTAACACAAACAAAAAATTAACATATAGAAGTAGAATCACTAATAAGCAACTAATGTGAAAATAAATTTAAATAAAGGTAGGTAATTTATTATTTGCAAAAAGTATTTGGTTATTTGTAATATTAAATTTACTATAAACACCTTTTCTTATTTCTGAATAAGAAATAATTTATTTTCACATCCTTACTAGTTATTATACGAGTTATTAAACTCCCATATATTTATTTATTTGTTATTTTTGTTAATTTCTATACTTTAATTTTAATTTTTTAGTATATATACGTTGTATCCTGATGAATGAACCATTGGCCCCGAAATATAATGTAATTCAATAATGGTTTTATATAAGGTACCTAATTTATTTTTGTTAATATAAATAATTTTTTACTAAGAATAATTTTGCTGTCAAGTTTGCACTTAATATTTTTAATTGCTCGTTTGTGTGTATGTAAATGCATTATAATGTGAAGGCAAGAAAATAAAAATAAAATATATATTTTTGTATAAGATTTTATTATAAAAATTCAACATTTTTTTTATTAATTGTAAGAGTTCAAATAAAATCAGCACAAACTAACACTCAAATCAAAATGAGTAGTTTTACAAAAACTGTATAAACTGAAAGTATCGACGTTTTGATTGTGCTGTAAATATTTTTATTCTCACTTATTATATATTACATAACAATATTATGGCATATTTTTAAATTATTAAAACGTATGTTTTCGTTTCAAGCAGAGCCATAAAAATAATAAAGACTTATAAACAATATAAAAACAAGATATAAAAAAGAACCTCTTCAATAACCGATTATTATAGTTTGCGTCCGTGATTTTCTTTGTAAGAAAATCAAGTTAGGGTATTGAAACAAGGAACCGATAATAAAAAAAAAAACAATTTAAAAAACAAAACTTAAAAATATTATAGAGCAAAGTTTCGAAATCCGCTCAAGTTTCCTGATTCATTTGGTTTGGGCATGCGGAACCAAGTCAACGTTGTTGCATCAAGCCAACAAGAATGACAGTTGCGAATAAAAATTTTACTTCCCGAAAAAAGTGATCTAGATTTATTATGACCAATCGATTTCTGCCGTTAAATTACAGCCTTTGGTATCGTTACCACTTATTTGCGAGTATTTCTAGCACTTTTCTTTAAGAAAAATTGTAATCCAACTTATTTTGCAATAATTTAAGACAGTTGCAAAGCGTTGTTTAGTATTTTTACTCCAGTTTCACTAGGAAACTAAACATCTACCGAACACCTTCTTCGGGTAGTGAATTTTCTCGGAGAACCGCAAAAAAAAATTGAGAAAAAACCGCACAAAAAGCATTTCATCGTAAATCTGACTGCTTACTACGCGGTTGAATTCCAAAGATTTTTTAAAAAATATAATAATTTGCCCAGCCAAGAATCGGAAACCTCTAATGGATCACTTGCTCCTCCTTGATTCTTAGGACCTAATAATCTTCCGTGGTGATCAATAATGAAAGCTCGACTGCAGTTTGTATCCGTACTGACTGCCGTCGTCTCCGGCGAGAGAGCTGTAGTCATCGTACTGCGGGGCGTGGTGGCCGGAGCCGCCGGATCCGCCCTGACCTCCGTGTCCAGATCCGCCCTGGCCCCCGTAGCCGCCGGCTCCGCCCTGGCCCCCGTGACCTCCTGCGCCCCCCGAGCCCCCGTTGCCCAGACCCTTGGCGGCCTGAGCGGCGTCCACGGCTGCGGCGGCGGATGCGGCCTTCGCGGCAGCCTCGGCGGCGTTGGCCTGGGCTTGCTGGGCGGAGAGCTGAAGAAAAACAAACGAGCCAATTGATTTTAAAATCTAAAATATGCATCTCAATAATGCGTCATGAACTATTTTCATAAGCATAAGCTCTTGCAATTGAAATAAAAAATAATATTTTTTTAAACAACCCTGCAAAATGCACTAGAGTAATCACCACCTACTTTTGAAATTAACACAAAAGTGCAGCTGGTATAATTAATTATTCACCTGATAGATAGAGTGATTGATTGAATGTTTAAGAATAAAAATAAAGTACTTTGTATAAATCCATTGTTTACTGAATAATGAATAATGTTTAGGGGTCAATGATCGCTTCATCAGGATACATCGTAAACTAACATGGTGATTTTTCAATAAATAATGGTGTTGTATACAATATTTTAATTTTATCAATACAAATAATGTTACCAAAAAGTTATTTTGCGATTATTGAAAGTATAGCGGTTACTTCGATTGTTTCAACTTTTTGTCGAAGACTTTAGAGAACCAAAAAGTAAAATAATCAATCGTTTCCGTCTGCCTGATCAACCATTTAAATTTTCAGATAATTTTTCTTTGTCGATTTTTTTGTCATAATCGATTATCCGCTAAAATATTCGGTTGACCTCATAATTGATTACATTGTTATAATCGAAAGTTTAGAAGTAAACACAGTAAGCAAAATTGAGAAAGTAATAACTAACTGAAATATTATTTAGAATTTGATTGGTGAGAAATTGTTGAGAAAAATATTTGCATGTATATTAATTGGAAAGGCTTCGGTCGTCGGATCATGTGGAGAAAATGACTGGACAACAAGCATCGAAATGTCTGCCGAATTCAATACCAATAGGACGAAGAAGCTTAGGAAAGCGACAATGTCCTCAAAGACATATCCGCCTAAATAATTCAGAACTGGAGAGACACAAAACCAAGATGAGCGGAGGTAAACTCTTGAGGCGGCCATGATCCCCCAGGGGTTGTAGAGCCAACAGTTGTGTTGATAATGATATAAAAATATTCGTCCTTGCCTGAGCGTTGAATGCAGCGGACTGGGTGGCATCGAAGTCGATTCTAGCTCCATGCAGCTGATCTGTCAGAGTAGCCAGCCTCTGCTTGGCGGATCCCACCATAGCTTGCTGGGCGGCGAGTTCCCCCGCAGCCTCACTGGCCGCCTGCTGGGCGTTTTCCTGGGTGGCCTGGGCGGCATTCAGGGCGGCTTGGATCACGTTCACCTATTTGAAAAAAAATGATTTGAAGACCCTAGCGCTAGAATGATCTATTTAAGCTCTTCAGATAAATCTCAAATAAATATAAATTCAACTCAAAATAAATTGTAATCTAAACATTTTATAAAAAATCATAACTACGTCACTACACTGTACTACTTGTATATATTTAAAAATTATGCAAATTTACACAGAAAAAGTATGATTTTTTTAAATAATTAAATATTGGTCTGGTCACCGCAGTCATGTCAAGTGGATGAGTATAAATAGTTTCGGTAAATTATATTCTTTTCTATGTCTATGGTTTCGGATTAATGTCGGATTTGTTTAGTTTTGGTGGTATCGTGAGTGGTAGCTGTAGGTCTGAATTACAGATGGTTTCAATTTTCATGATTGTACTCGCTTGATTAATTATAAGTAAATTTTGGCAATTCTACTTAGATAGATATTTTAATTATATAATTGACATTAAAACTGCGCTAGAATATTACAATCCACTTTTTTTCAAGATTATTAATCAAATTAAAATGAGTTATTTTTGTTTTCATGCACATGCGATTCTCCATGCGTCGGTAATGCGGAACCATCGAAGTGTTACAGACCACCAGGCAGTGAAGAGGTTAAAGGAGTCATGGTTTGGAATCAGGAAACGATTCATGCAAAAAGTATTCGGTAGTAAATGAAAGCGGAACCAGCCGTCAAACTATTTTCATCATAATTTATCTTTATTTCTTCTTAAGCTATGTTCAGAAACTAGTAATCATCGTTATATAAGCGAATATTGTAACGAAATTGGATGATTTAAGATTTCTCTAGGCATTTTATTGGGTCATGCATAACATCTATTAAGTACTTCCTCAATGAATGACTTAATCAATATCAATAACTTGTGTACTATTGTAATCGACTATTACTTTTTGGTTATTCATTGTTAATTAAATTAAATTCGCTTGGTTTAAAACACTTTATTTTTTGGTAACACCAACCGGTTTAAGAACCACCGTTACTTTTTCAACTGCGAACTTAACATTACAAAATATGGGCAATTACGTTTTTATTAAATTATTTTTGTGTTTGTCTGCCGTATGACATTATTTTAAACATTCTTTTATTGTCAATTTTTAGTGTTTTTTTTTATTTTCAAATTAATATGTATTTCTAAATTGGAGATTAGACATAAAAATTGCTTGTATTAAATGTATACGTCTCTTTCTGCCCTATTTATTACACTTTTCCCTAGTCATCCATCCGCGTTAACACCTGAGATATAGATATGTTGATAATATATACATTTAATATAATTAAATTATAAAATTGAACAAAAAACTTGAAACAATTAAAAAACCCGCTCAAAACAGACAATATAATAATATTGAAAATTATGCCAAATATCGGTTACACACAAAAACAAGTTGTCAAAAAGCATAATTGCCAATATTTTGTTTAGTTTAGTAGTTGTTTAGTTTGTAGTTTACCCTGAAGAAGGAACGGGGGTTCGAAAACCGGTTGGTGTTACCAAGAATATAATGGTTTAAACTAAGCGATTTGTTTTGTTCAATAACTTTTCTTAAGAAATAAATCTCACCTGATGGGCGGCTTGCTGGGCTGACTGTTGCGCCGCATTCGCGGCTCTCTGAGCTGACTGCAGCTGCATCGTCTCTCCGTCCAGAGCGACCTTGGCGTCCCTCACTTGCTGCTCCAGCCCGCTGAGGATGACCTGCTTCCCGGCCAGCGCCGCCTGCGCCGTGGCCGAGGCCTGCGCCGCCGACTGCGCCAGGGTGTTCTTGGCCACGTAGGCCGCCTGCTTGGCGGCGGCGTGCTGGTTGGCCACTGCCGTGTTAGCCTGGTCCGCGGATCCTTGAGCGATGGACCTCAAACCGCTTCCGGCGCTGTACCCTTTCTTTCCTCCGCCGACTCCTCCGGTGGAGTGGATGAAGGCGTCAAAGTGGTTGATGGATGCCTGAGCGACGGGGGAGCCAAAGTCGTACTCGTAGTCGCTATTCTGGGCGACCTTGGTGCTCGATTTGGGGCTGGAGGTCCTCTTTGCCGGAGGCTTCGCGAACGCCACCACGTCTTTGGAGAGGAGATGGAAAAGAATTACAAATATATAAAACGCTACATTCACAATTTAACGGATGGAGAAAATAAGACCAATATAGTTAACATTATATCATATAGAATTAATTTTGAAATGTTAATTTTGAAAAAAATTAAGTTTGAAATGAAAAAACACAAAATAGATTTGTTATGAAGAACAACTTAAATCCATTAAGCGTAGGTGAGCAGTATCGAAGAAAAAAAGTTAATGAACATAATTTAGATTAATAAAAACAAAATACTACGTATAAAATTACTATTTATTGAATTATCAATATATTTCTGGGCTTATTAATGGTCCCTTTATCCTGATAGAAAGTATGCTAAAAATATAAATTTGAAGTACCTACAGACATTAACAAAAAAAAAAATTAATTTATGTCAGTCGAGTAACTAATTAAGAATTAATGTGAAAACAAATTAAAAGATAATTATTTACAGAAAGGATTCGATGATTTATAATATTTAATTTTTCTTTTATTTTGTTTTGGCTCTTTGGTTATTAGTAATACTTAATTTTTCTTTTAACCCTTTAAAATTTCTAGTTTATGTAACTATAATCCTTTATTATTTTTACATACAATTTTTAAGCCCTTATGAATATCAAACGAATATGGTTCCTTTTCAAAAGATGATTAGAAAATTTAGAATTTATTAGAAATTTTTAATACACATTGTATCCTGATGAAGAGAACATTGGCCCATAAACATGTTTATAACTCAATAAGTAGTGGTTTTATATAAAGTGTTTTAATTTTTTAATATAAATAATATTACCAAAGTCATTTTGCAGTTTTTAGAGAAACATGATTTCATCAAAGCTCCTTTTTTCAATTTTGGTCGTATTTTCTTGTAGCACCCTTGCAATTATTTGCTTGGCTAATAGTACGAGTAATCTCAAATTGTTTTTCGAATCAACGAACCGCGATCGAGTAAATAAAATTTACACGGATAATCGAAAGTAAAAAGTAAACCGAGCATGAAAATTTGCCGATTGAGCGATATTGTCTAACTGGTTGCTTTCTTGTATTAATTATAAGTCAACAATTCCCATGTATAAAGTAATATTTTTATTCTATAAATAACAGAAACAAATAGTTTTTTTCTATATTATAACAATTATTTTCTAAAAGGTGTAAATGACATATTTTTCAAATTTATTTTGGTGAAGCCTAATGATATGTTGTCAAAAGCAAAAAAGTGTTACTTTAAATAACATTTTTAATCATAAATTAAGCAGTTTTGAGAAGCTAGGGTATTAAGAGATTTCATGTTATTAAAAAGATGATGAATAATTATTTTAAGTTATTAAAATATTTTCAGTTGCGGTTTAGTTAGATTCGTCAACAATAAGAAACTACAGAAAAAATAATGTAAACTTACTTAGGCATACGATAGCTACGATGATAATCTTCATGATGACTGCTTCAAGCTAAAATTAAGATAAAATTGAAAATAAAGAAGATCAAATATAAGTCTGAATATCATCGTCTGAAGTCTGAATTTTCTAAAAAAATTTATGGTAGGTACGAAAAATAAATAATGGTGATTCAAAATAAGCAATTTTTTCAATATTAATATTTAAAAATGTTATCAATTGACCGAAATATTATTATGAAGGTTATTTCAAACTAATTTATAATGCTTATTAAAAAAGCGAATATAATAATTTTATGTTATTTTGATGGGTCAAAGACTCGTTTTGATGTTGATAGATATTTAACACAGTAGACAGTTGGACGGATTCTTGACCTTTCAATATCTTCACAATTGCTTAAAAACCACAGAAGGCACACTACGCCTTCGACTGAAAGAACTGAACAAGATATCGTTTGCTCGACGCCTACAGTATTTATATGAAATCTGTAATACGACCCTACTTGTACCATTATCACTCCCACTTACTCCAGCGAACGAATTTCTTTGTAGAATTTTATCCGTCTATCACCGCAACATGAATTTCTTTCAAAGTATTGGTCATTCATTGAATCTGGCCGCTACTGGCATTGGTAAATTATTGAATTAGTCTGCATTGGCGGTCGGCACAATGAAGTTTATTCCACAAGCATGATGAAGTTTATTTTCTATTCATATAAATATATATCAAAATTAACTAAAATAACGGAATATTATACTAATAATTCATACAGCTACAGTTCACATGTAGATATGTGTTAAATATAACTAAATCAAATGATTTTTAAATTTATTAATGCAATTCGAAATTGAAATTTATTTTAGGAATCTCAACAGTAATTTATTATAATGACACAAGTTTTGAACAGCTGGCAGACCAATTACAAAAATTCACGACATAACATGAAATATTTAAATCAAAATAAAACAGAAAAGAATAATAACAAGAAAAACCAAATAGAGAAAGTAAAAAAGAAAAATGTAAAAGGCTTACTTAGTCTTAAATCTATAGAAATGAAAATATTTTTGTGAGATTACAAAGATAATTTCAAATAAATTAAATTTTATGATTATCGGTAACAATTCAAATTCCATTTAAACAATTCACATAACAACTCGTTAAATTTCTTTAGTATTTAGGGAGTATTTAATTTAAACTATTAAACAAATAATGATCTTATTAACATTTATGGAATTCACAATGTACGTTATTTTGACCATTTTAGTACAACATACTAACAAACTTTTTTGGGGTTATTAAATTTCTATTTATCAAAATGTTAAATGACATTAAATACAATTTTATGTAATACTACTATTTGTAATTCAACTTAAAAATTGTATCTAATGTAAATCATAACCATATTTTTATATTTTTTTGATTATTAGGTAGGTCCAGACTATTCATTAATTTATTATGTTGATAGATTTACAATTATATTCATTTTTAATAAGTGTAATTTATGTCTTATTGTATTTACTATTTTTAAATTAGGCAAAATTATCAAAATATTTTTTTAATAGAGTTGCGAACGCGGAATACATGTTGCATCAATATTCTTACTATTTTCAAACATAAAACTATTCTAAACGCTTGTGCTATGAAAATAGGATTAACATGCTGGTGTCCTGAAATGTAGCTCGAACCACCGACAACTAAAAATGTTCTCAGGTTCAAACATACTGTGTGTAGTTTTCTGGGATATTCTGCCGTGTACATCTGACCTCTCTGGCCGGCGTTTCAGCGTTTCGTTACAGGGTCCACATCAGGGCTGATGTTTACCCTGCATTGGGGTTCAATACAGGTCAGCCAGTGAGATCAGATATACACGGCAGAATATCCCAGAAAATTACACACCGAAGACACCAACCACTGGATCACTAGGCGAGAGTCATGACCACTACACTAATTTCAATTCAATATTCAATTCAAAATCAGTTACTTTTTTTAGTTTGTATGTTTGAGTACATTAAGTATTTTAAATTATTTTTTGATGATCCAATTTTATTGAGATCAATTAATCTACGTAATTTTGAAATGAGAAAGTTATAGAAAATGTGGAGAACTTTTTAATTTAAAGATGAATGTGGATTGCAGTATTTTCTCTTATTGGTTATAATTAATTATAAAATTGATTTATTTCATCAATATTGATTAATATGTGTGAGGGATTATATTCCTATCAAGCTGCCCCCATCATGCTCATTGCTTTGCGTTATCATAACAGCCATGTCTTGAGCCTTTTTATATAAAATCGTACACATCGTCAATTTTGATTTGATGAGTGTCGTGTATCATAAATACTACAGTAGAACCTCGTTAATCCGAAATTCAAGGGACCAAAAAAAAAAACATTTCATATTATGTGGAACCTCGTTAATTCTAAATTCAATGTACAAAAAAAAACCGCGACGCGATTGCGAAATTCGCCGAAAATATTGTAAAAAAGCCATTATTTTTGCATATTTCAAATAATCATTTCGAAACCGATATTGACATATGTGTGGTTTTCTTTTCGCGAAAAAAGTCGACATATTTTTTTCAAAATTGTCAAATTTAAAAAAAAAATCGAAATATGTGTATAAAAATTATTTCGAATAACATATTATAATGGTTTTTGAATTATATGGCTTAATCTACTATGAAATAAACTTGTGGGATTTACGGGTTTAAAAAAATCGAATTATGGCGAACTTTGAATTATCGGGGTTCGTATTAACGGGGTTTTACTGTAAAATTATTTTAAAATATGGACGAAATTAGTTCGTACAACACATATCTACTGATTTTATCAACCGTGGAGGTCAAAATATTAAATTTGAGCCAATATTTGTGCAATAATTAGATGAATATTGATATTCAACAGATTTATTGATATTTCTTATGGAATTTTCATTAATGCGTGCATGAATAAGTACGTCCCGTTTTTTTTGTATTACTATTAAAACAATCTTATTATGCTGACAATAGAGTGCTGTACACGGATCGCGCTTTCGCTGATGTGTAAAAACATGTAAAAAATGATTTCCTTGAGCCAAAACGAACAGATTTATAGTTCTTAATGGGGCAGGAAGAATCATAAAAAGGAGGCATTTTATCTTTTTTTATATTTTTATATCATTTTTTATTTTTATTTAAGCAGCGCCTTTTTAAGAAAAAATGTCGGTGTCTTATAAAAGAACAAAGATAGAGAACACTTTTTGTTTGAGGACTGCGTCCATTGACTCTGGTTTTTGTGTAGTTTAATTATATCTTTGATATTTAGCCGATTAAAAATATTCACGCCAACCTATTTATCACGCCGTTTCCCGAGGGGGTAGGCAGAGAGGATAGAGCCCCACATTCTTCTGTTCTTACAACTCTCGCTTCATCCAGATTCATATATCTTCGCGTACAAGCTCGACGATTGTTGAGGCTCCTAACAGGTTAGGTAATCAGGTTAATATGGTCATGCCACTTCTTCCGTGGTCATCCTCTCTTTCTGGTGCCGTCAACTCTTGCGCCATATATTTTTCTCAACATTCTTTCCTCATTTATGCGCTCAATATGCCCAAACCATTTGAGCGACCCTTTTTCATTCTATGCAATATGCTAAGATCAGCTTTACATTCTTTCCTAACATCTTCATTCTTTACTCTATCATAAATGCATTTTCACACATACGTCTAAGTGATCTCATTCTACCGCATTCACGTTAAAACATTGTT
>JADDOH010017300.1:0-40603 GCA_016648135.1 Agrypnia vestita
AGTGGCGCGACCTTTGGAGCATTGGCTTCCAAAAAATTTTTGTGATGGTTTTTTTTTTCGTTTTTGTTTCCTCCGTGAATGGATTTTTATTTAATTTATTAAACCACCGTGAGTCGACCTAGACGGGAGATTCATTTTTGATTTGTATAATTTTTTTGATGATTTTTTTTGTGCAAGCATATTTTTATGAATTTCCTTTATTTATTTTTAATCATTGTGTAGTTGTTTATATACCTGTATTGTTCATAATAATAATTATATATTTATATAATATATATGTATTTTTATATATGTTTGTGACTTTGAAAACCACTCAGTAATGGTCCGTGTCCCGAGAAGCTATTCTACTACGTTCCAATATATAAACGTCACCTAAAACCATACATATCTACAAAGAATTATTTGGAACGTTTGGCAAACAGATGACGTTAAATATCATTAATTTCTGAATAAGTGCATGCACCTTTTCTGTCTCGCACAAACGTGCACTGGATAATTTTGCTTCTCAGTCACGCCGGAGGAGCTCCACGGGAAAGGTGGTGACTTGGCCATTTTTTTTAAATTTCAAGTATAATATTTGTAACGGAACTAGTCCAGTCCAGATAGATTCCTGCCTTGATTATGAGTCGAAAATTTTCAAGCAAGCATGACCTGATGTCAATAGTTATGGAATTATGCAATATCAAACTTTGCATTTTTTTAATCAATATTTCTGACTTATTTTTTACAAAACGTTGAACTATCATTACAGTAATTTATATCGATTACGAAAAATTATTTTGTTTCAATAAAAGTTAAATAAAAGAACTTTCCATCTTAGGTGTAGGTTACTGTAATGCTAGTCAAACGTTTTGCAAGAAATAAGTCAGAAATATTGCAAAAAAAATGCAATCTTTGACATCGCATATCTCCTTAACTATTGATATTGGGTCATGGTCGCTTGAACATTGTCGACTCATTATCAAGGCAGGAATCTACCTGTAAAGTATTGTGGACTAATTCTGTTACACCTGTATATACTTAAATAAGGGCCAATATATATATTTTTAATATTTTTTTTATTTCCTTGTTAAAAATCATGTTTTTATGATTATAAGATATTTAATTTGACGGAAAATACTATAAAATACTTTCATTAATCTCAGTGGTTTTCAAAGATTGTATTTGCATTAATTTTTGTTTTATATAATTTTTGTGTCATTTTTAAATGTGTTTTCTGTATGTCTTTACGTGCTTCCTGTATTTTTTTTCCAAAAAAAATATTTATCATTTGTGGCCGTATTTATTTGTGCGACAACACGCGTAATACATCTCTGAAAATGGTACACATGCATACACGAGTTTGGCTCGAAATTCGCGGAGCGAACTGTCATTTGTAGTCTATTGCATTGCTTGTTAAATTAAAAATGCGAAGTGAGAAAATGAAAATAATTTTCCCTTGTCGGGGGTGACAGTGACGGGAATGCAGGAAGAGAGATTGGGGTAAACGGGAACGATAACGTGGACTGTATACGATATTGAAGAGAAAGGAAGCTCGACTTACCTGCCGTAATCTTCTTCCTCTTCTAGATGAAAATGAGCTCAAAGTCGCCAATCTAGCGACACCTTTCAATACCCATACTTTCACACTATTCGATGATACTCTACGATGTGATCCAACGATATGGATAATCACCCGATGGTGACGTGAAGCATTTGTTGATAATTTAATGTGTTTGACAAGGGTTGAAGGGGAGGTAGTCGTGACGTTAAAAATGTCCTTAGGTTTCTGGGATATTCTGCCGCGTATAGGTGACCGCGCAGTCCGGCATCCGTCAGTAGGTACATAACACACTACATCAAGACACACGCACCCTGCTTTCGACACGGTACTGCAGTCCAGTATTTAACATAACACAAACTTGGAGACACCCTGACTTCGGTACTGTATTGCGAGGCAATACTCAACCTACACTTCAACACTCACTCATCACGTCAGCCCTGATGATGGACCCTGCGATGGGATCCGAAACGTTGGCCAGAGAGGTCACATATACACGGCATATCCCAGAAAACTATACATAGTCGTGACGTAAATGCAAATACAATTCGCGAACACTGCCCGAAGCATGTGCAGAACAATGGTGTAAGAACGCAAGTGTTGTTTCACAAATAGATATGTGTATCCTGTTACCGATATATTTTAATTTGGTTAAAATTTACATTTAAGTTTTCCGGAGCATTCATCGACGATTGTTTATTTAATTTAAAAAAAAAATAACACGTGACGTCCATGGCCAATACGTCGGAACTCAAAATGCCATTGATTTTCAATAATTCAAGAACAAATTCATATTTGTGAAGTTGCAATTTTTCAGAACAAAGTTCTGTAAAATTTTAAAAAATCAAATTATTTAATCAATCAGAAAGACGTACAGAAAAATCTAATTCACGAAAAAATATTTGGCTACTTCCGGGATTCGAACCCGGGCCACCTCCTTTCCGGGGCCGGTGCTCTAATCACTAAGCTATAGGAGCCTTGTATATTTCCGTAAATATATCGACCAATGTAATCTCATCCATAAAATGGACAAAAATAAAAATTAATCAATTAATAATGTGAGAATTACATACAAGGTCGATATATTCACGGAAATATACAAGGCTTCTATAGTTCAGTGGTTAGAGCACCGGCCCCGGAAAGGAGGTTCGAATCCCGGTAGTAGCCAAATATTTTTTCGTGAATTAGATATTTCTGTTTGTCTGTCTAATTGATTACTTATATTGATTTTAAAAAAATTATAGCAAATTGAACGTCTCAAATTTTAATTTTTTCATTTGAATAAAAAATATATTTTGTTTTAAGCAAATTTATTGACAGTATTATATAAACTAACCTAAGTACAGACATTTACATTACAAAGAAGTGTATTGCAAAAGTTAGTTTATTAATTACCATCTGTGAGAAATCAATATAATCTAAACTACTCGTCCAGAAAATGTTGTGTAAAAGGCAATTTTTGTATGCATGAAATTTCCGTGACGATAAGCAAATATATTGAGATAAAAAATTATCATTACATACTTTAAGTACCCCAGACAGATTAAAATTAATTTTAAATGCATATTTTATCAATTTGTGAATTAACCTCAACATATAAGATATATGTCGTCACGGACTTTTTTATAGGCCTTTCTAAGCTCTAGAACTTTTCTATACAAAGCATTCATATATCCCTTACCGTTAAGGCAGCGTTCGTAAGAAACGCATTCCCTCGACCATTTTTTCGTCGACTTTAGTTGTAAAATAGGTCACCACGAAAAGCCCTTTCATTTTAATGGGGTAATGTATAGCCTATGTCCTCCCCGAAAGTCCATTCTAAATATTGTTGAAAGAATTTTTGAAATCGGATTAGTAGTCTCGGAGATTACCTCCTACATCTAAACTTACAAACTTTACCTCTTTATAATATCAGTATAGATTTAGTTAGAAGTTGCAGCAATTATATTTGGCTATTTTTTTTCTCTCATATGACGTGTTAAAGTGCTGGGTCGCAATACCGTGCCGAGAGCGGGGTGCGCACGACACGGTATTGCAAGCCAGCACTTAAGATAACACCGACATCGGTTTGTTGTTACAATTAATAGTTTTGCGCTCACGATGTATCGGCCGTGGACGTCTCGTGTGAAATTATTTGGATGCATTTTATAATTTGATGAATTTAGCCTTTCAAGTGACATTGAAATATAATTTATTTACGCTTGAAGGGTTAAGATTGTTATCATTTAAACTGTTATTAATTTTTAATCTGAAATGTTTTTTATATCAAAATTTATGATTGGAGTCTAGATTAACACAGTCTTGTTTATTTATATACAGGGTGTAACAGAGATGTTTCACAGTATATATTTTTTTAGAGATAGTTTCCTGACTAAATTACGAATTGAAAATATTTTAACGTCGATGTTCTAACATCAACAGTTGTCGAGATATGCGATGTCAAAGTTTGTATTTCTTTATCTCGATATTTTTGACTTATTTTTTGTAAAACGTTGGACTATCATTACAGTAACTTACATATATCGAAAATGAAAAATCTCTCCAATTCCGATTAAAATGTATGAGGGAGAAATAATTATTTTACTAAATTTTTGATAATCGACATGAGTAACTGTAATGATAGTTCAACGTTTTGTAAAAAAATAAGTCAGAAATAACAAAAATAAGTTTGATAATGCATACATTAGGTCATGGTTGATGGAATATTTTTGACTCATAATCAAGGCAGGATTCCACCTGTTAAGTATGCTCTGTTACACCCTGTATCAATTAATGTCTTAATATACATGTGGGGTATAAAAGCAAAGGCAGCAATATGCAAAAAATTAAAAAATGTCTTAAATGCAGTCAAAAGGATTACTAATTTTAAGTGTTCTCAATTCTAGATTTTATGTAACTATCCCTTCCAAAATCATGTTTATGGGCTATGTTTTCTATAAAATCTCGATCAGTACATTATAAATTATTAATACCAATTTTTTCTATATTGTTGCTTTATACCATAGAGAGAACCAATCATATATTTTTTCTAGTAATTTTATCTTTTATATTTTAACTATTTTAATCATTTGAAATAATTACGACCATCTTTCTTAATAGAGTGTGCATGGTTTTGTCAGTCGGCATCAATTTTTAATTCTCTTCATTTTCTCAACCACTGAGTTACACTATTTTTATTTTTAGATATACATTTTTTCATACTTACACATTTTTTACGATTCAAATTTTTTTCTTCTACTGTACTTCTAACGGCAATGTTATATTTTGAAAAGTGTCTTCGTATTATTATGATAAATATTTATAATGCAAATTTGACAATTGTCTCAACACTTTTGGATAATGTGGAAATTTATCCGCCGGATAAAATTGTTTTGTTTATATATTTTTTTAAATATTTATCGCAAATAAATTGTGTTTTAGTAATTTTAAACAAATTTACAACAAACCTTTATCACGGTGTTCAAAAACCGATTCTAAAAATACAATTATTACATTTCTTTTTGCTCCCTTTCTTTTAACTCGTGGCGTCTGCCTGCTCGTCTGTCGAAAAAACTTTGGTTCGATTTTTAACCCCTTTCCCGTGATCCATTCGAGCTGAAACATTGCAGGCAGACTCTTGGCGACGGTAAAAATTACGATTAGTTTTTTTATAAATTCGATTGATATTCAAAATTTTATCTGTCGTGTAACGCTAGTCGAAACTTATTCAAAGGTGTTGAGATATGTATTTTTAGTACACAACAGTATTGCGAAATTAGCAATATTGCTATTTCTGTATCTCGACTATCTCAGCTATCGTATAACATTGTGATGCCGCCAATTTTGACATTTTAATTTTGACTTGTTTGAAATGAATGAATTCAATCAGTCAGGAAGCTCATTATTCATAATTGTGAATTAATTAACATTTGTTTACGTTTTAGAGCTTTCCGATCGGTTGAATTCGTTAATTTCAGACCTGTCAAACATACAACGTCAAAATTGACGGCATCACAGTGTTGTACAATAGCTGTCGAGATACAGAAATAGCAATATTGCTCATTTCAGAATACGACCGATTGTACGCGTGATCACTGCATGTGTTGGTTAAAATATTTAATTTTAGGATATTTATTTATATGCATAAAAGGGTATATTAATATTATGATGTCTTCTGATAATAGGATATTACATTATGTGCATGTATTTTTAAATACTTTTGCTTTTACGTACGTTCCCAGAAAGCCAGCGAACGTGTCGATTTATAATTAATTTAAAATATACAGGGTGTTTCGTAGCTCGCACCAAAAACTTTACACTTGGGTGAAATGTCGACAGTTACGGAGATGAGCTGCATCAAAGTTAACATTTTTTTTCCCAATAATTTTGACTTATTTTCTATAAGACGTTGAAATATCACCACAGTAACTTATTAGGAATATTTAAAATGGGTTCGCTTCAATAAGAGTCAAATGAAATGACAAAAACCTTACAAAAATTAAAATTTTCAATTTTTTTTATATGAAAGTAGGTATGTTCTAAAAACACAGTTACTGTATTTGGTCCCCAGAGGATGATTAATTTTACTTAAGAATGAATTATAGAAGTCTCACAGAGACGAAGCTATTTATACACGAGAAAAGTGGATGGAGTCTATGTATACTAACTTGTAAATGAGAAAAAATAACGACAGATGTCTCTAGCAGAGGCCAGTGCAATATATGAAACGTATTCGATTCGAACTATATATAGAACTTTCAAAAATTTGATAATGTGTGGATGTTCTTACGATGGAATTGGTGAACGTTGCATTGCGTAGAGCGATCACTCAAGCCAGCTCGTACAGGTTGTGAGCCCTGTGCCATCGCGTAAGAGACTTTCATCCACTTTTCTCATACGTAAATAGCTTAATGCAAGTCGAATAAATTAATAAAAACTTTGAAAAATTGAAAATGCACATTTTTTACAAGTTTTTCATCATTTTACTTGAGTTGTATTGAAGCGAACGAATTTTTCATAATCGATGCAAGTTACCGTAATGATAGTTCAACTTTTTGCATGAAAATAAATCATAAATATTGACAAAAAAATGCAAACTTTGACGTCGCGTATCTCCATAACTGTTGATATTAGGTCACGGTTGCTTGAACGTCTTCGACTCTTTATCAAGGTAGATACCCACCTGTAAAGTTTTTGATACTAGCTATGTGACACCCTGTATGAGTGTAAATCTTCGATCAAACTTTCATGTATACTATTTTCTTGAACCTTGGTTATTAGAATTCAAAGTTATGTATTGAAATTCAAGCTACAGAGTTATCCAACATCGATATTTATTCCCACAATATACACATTTATTTTTAAGTACAGATACATGTATGCAATAGACACTGTACGCAATATTTTTGGTTGAAAATGTCTCAGCTGTGTGTGCAACATCTCAACCGTTTCAGGAATGCCAAAATTTAATTACAATCGCCGATATTTAAACGATTTAATCTTTTACTGTGTTGTAAATCTAATTGGGGTTCTTGTATTTGATCCCAAACAAGATTCTATTCATCTCGGTCAAACGTCATTTAAAAGATCGTTCAAATCGCGGTAACGGTTGAGAATATTCGCACGCGTCTTGAACATTTTCGACTCTGTGAATTTATGCAGGTTTATAAAAAAAATATCGCCGGCTAGGCCTGTCAAAGCCCAAAAAACCTTTCGATTGTGTGATTGACTGCTGATATTTCGTCATTCGAAAATTTAAAACGATGTTCGCGTCGCGATTATTGCACGGAATTCTCCGCATTCTGACAAAATCAAAGCAAGCGTTGAAATTTTATGCGTAAGGATATCTTGACTTGTTGTTGCGAGACATATTTAAAAGGTTAGGTTAAGTCAATTAAAAATATTAATTTCATTTTAGTCTTGGCTTAAAAATATATCCACAAGCTTAGCTTAAGGCTAGACATTCACTGCAAATGCATTTTTACGAAAATGTGGGTTTTTATTATTAAATTATATTTTAAATATGTAATTTTTACGTTTTTTGTTGATTATAAAACGCTTTTTATTCATATAAAGAGATGATTTTAAATAGTATATAATAGGAATTTTTATTTATAAATAATAATTAAGATGTTTTTATAAAAAAAACTGACTTTTAATTAGTTAGTAAAGCCTCAAAATACGAGAACAAATAGAATATACTGTCTAAAATCATCGCGTACTTTGAATAAAAAGCGTTTTAAAATCAACAAAAAACGAAAAAATTTCTTGCAAATTTAAAACATTGTATAACTTTATTAATATTGAACATTTCTTAATTATCTTAGTACGGATTCAAGATAATGAATTAAACTTTATACGTATAAGAAAACATATGCTTAAATATAAATATTAATTAAAACATTGTTCCGCCTAGGACACTAAAAACGATTTTTTTGGCCGCGGCCTGTCGATTAAAGCTTACTTTTTCTCAATTATCGTAAATAATGTTCAGTTTATTAATTATATAAGAACAAAGGTTCTACCTAAGTTATTGCCCTAAAAAAATGCTGTCTAGAATATACATTCTGATATAAATTAATAATAAAAACCCACATTTAGAATAATAAAAGCCTTTAAAACACATCTTTCTCCAAGAAATGTAAGATATAGTCTCTTGACACACAATTTGGCAAGTTTGGGACACTATTTAAAAATGTCGTAGTAGTTCTGTAAAAATACCTGATAAAAATCTTTTATTGATATGAAAATGATTCAAATAATCAGACTAACTCGAGGGAACATCGGCTGTAGCACTTGACATGTCGTGCACGGCCCTGTTGTACGAGGTGTCTCGTAGCTAGTAGCAAAAACATTTATATGGAATTTTTAAAATTCATTCGCTTTGATGCAAGTCAAACAAAATTATCAAAACCTTGCAGGAATTTGAAAAATATTTTTTGCGAGCTTTTTAATTTTATTTGACTTGTATTGAAGCGAATGGATTGCCTGTACTGCAGGGATAGTCCGACATCGTACAGAAGATAAGCCGGAAGTGTTGAAAAAAAAAATGCAAACTTTAATGCCGCGAATCGAGAAGACACCCCGGAAGTTTTTGCTACTAGTTTACCATCAAATCACACTTTCGAAAGGTTGTGTTCGGGCTTTAGTTCCGCTTCTGATACCACAGCTAAACAATTAATTCACCTTGCTTTATTACTTTTCCGGCATATAAAAATAATGAAAAATGGATCGTCCCAAAGGATTCTGTGAGTAAAAGTTGTTAGCATATTAGTGTGTGTGCGTGCGTATGTAAGTGTATGCGTAGTATTATACCGTCCGTTTTTTTTTCTTTCAAAATTTCAAATGGTTGTTTTTCTTTTTTTGTTTTTTGTAAATTTAATCAAATTTGGCTTTTTTAATCGATTTTTATCGTCGTGTTTGTGCATTGGTAGAGTATTTTTTGTCGGGATGTCGTCAAGTATGGCATCTTGTCAGACTGACACCTTCCAATCTACCTTTAATCTTCAGTCTTCTAGTGGCATCTACACGCTTTGCGATGTGGAAATATGGATCCGCAAGAGTTCCACAGCGGTCTGTAGCGAGTGCGGTCATGATCGCGTTCCATTAGGCCTTCTAAGAAGAAGAAGAAGACACATTTAACATCTGCGACAGATTATATCTTACAAAAACTGTTAACATAACCGAAAACAAACTCGAAACATACAGTTGCGAGACTAGAAACGGGAAGAATTCCACATATTCGATGATTTACCAGCATTCTGTGCGTTTTACAGTGAATTGGAAAGTGCTAGTGGGGTCTGGAATACACGGAGTAAACCAGAAACTGCCGGAAAATCGAGGGTGTAAATACGCGCGCGAGACGAGCGGCGAGTCGGTTTGTTGTGGCGTTTAGCAGAAGCCAGAGAAAAATGTAATAAGTAACCGAACGGATTCAGTGGGCGTTGTATCGCCCGACGAAATAAATTAAGAGAGTGCCTACCGGCTTTCGAGAAGTTTTCGACAGCGATGAGCGTGTTGAGAAACGTCTAGAGGAAGAAACATTTTGACGAATGATGAAGTCCTCAAGCGTATGGAAAAAGACCGAGAAGTGCTGCGGGCTATCAAGACAAGGAAGCTGGAGCATCTCGGGCATGTAATGAGAGGACCAAAATATAGTCTAAACCAGCTCATCATCAAGGGGAAAATATGTGGAAAAAGAAGCGTAGAAGAGGCCGCATCTCATGGCTGCGTAACTTGAGGGAATGGTATTGTGGCGGTAAATAAAATCGTAATCACCAGAATGATCGTCGACCTCTGATAGGAGATGGCACCATAAGAAGAAGAAGACTTCTTCATACTTAAGTACTTAAGTGTATACTAAAGTTGAAATATATATCAAAACTAGGATCCTGTCTCTACTTCTCCTAGTGTCGTGTCTGGTCCCCCAATGTTAACCATCACTTGAGAGTCATCATCATCACTCTTGGCTCTACAGCCCCTGGTGGGTCTTGGCCTCCTCAAGAGTCTTCCTCCACTCATCTCGGTCTAGTGCCAGCTCTCTCCGGTTCAGGAGCTCCAAGTCAGACGTGTCTTTGAGGACGTTGTCGCTCCATCTTAATTTTGGCCTTCCTGAGCTCCTTCGCCCTATTGGCCTTGAGTTCAGCACGGACTTTGGTGCTTGATGCTCGGGCATTCTCTCCACATGACCCAGCCACCGAAGTCTACCCAGTTTTAAAATTTTTGTGAATTTTGGCTCCTTAAACAGAGTATAGAGCTCACTGTTGTGACGCCTGCGCCAAAGTCCATTTTTTAGAACCGGTCCGAAGATACGCCTCAAAAATTTCCTTTCAAAATGCTCATTCTTTTCTACTTTTCTCCTTTTCTCCTCTACGACACCTTTTGACTTTCTCCGGTCCTTCGATTAATATCAATGTATATTTCAACTTTAGTACTCAGGTTAATTAATTTTATCTTATTTACGCTTCAACAGACAAAGAGGCCCAATAACAGAAGCGAAACACGACACAAAACACTACAAAACCCTTAATTGTGTCCTCACCAGGAATCGAAGCCGGAACCCTCGGTGTGAGGAGCCAGTGTCATGCCCACCGGGCTACGAGTTCTCCGTTTCCTGAAGAAGAGAAAATTGTTCTCGAAACGCCTACACAGGGTGTCTCATAGCTAGTAGCAAAAACTTTACAGGTGGATTCCTGCCTTGATAATAAGTCGAAAATGTTCGAGCAACCGTGGTTTTGGAGATATGTAATATCAAAGATTGCATTTTCTTTTGAAAAAAATTGAAATATCATTGCAGTAACTTATATCGAATATGAAAAATTGCAATTTTTTTTTTTAAATTTTTGCAAGGTTTTTATCATTAAAGCGAATAAATTTTCACAATCGTTAAAGTTACTGAAATGATTCGACCTTTTGCAAAAAATAAGTCAGAAATATTGAAAAAAAATGTATACTTTGATATTTCACATCTTCAAAACTATTGATATTATCAGGTCGTTTTTGCTTTGAACATTTTCGACTAATTATCAAAGCAGGAATCCACCTGTAAATTTTTTGCTACTAGTAATGAGACACCCTGTATATTGTATTCGATAAAGTGGTGCAAAAAAAGTTATTTGATTTTAATTAATTAATTGTCACCAGAAAGTGAAACCTTCAGAAAAAATTCTATGAAAAAATGATTTAAAAATGCGTTCGACTGACCAAAAGGAAAAGATCCAACCGCTGATGTATAATAATGCCAGTATACTTAGTTAGACTTTTCGTCTGTCCACTTTCTTTCTAACTCAAACTTTACCTTTCTACTCTCTACCTGTGCATTAAAATATTGAATCAGAAATTTATATTATAAATCATAAATTAATGTTTTTCTTTCCATGAATGTTTATAACATTACGAGTAATGTTGAGCAACGACATGTTGCATCATTGCATCTGAAATGAATGTTCATCGTTGTATTTGTTTGCTGTGGAAATGTGCGTATATTCGTTGGTGAGCGTACATGAACTACGTGGTTCTATTTTGAACCCCTTTGACCCTCCATTTCCCCCAAGTAGAACTTCTTTTTTTCCTATTAATTCCAGAAGACATTTTGTGTTGTTTTCTCTTACCAAAACTATTTCTGCATTTATATATATTTATCGATCGCACATTCTGTACCGTTTTGATTGCGCCAGATAAAACAAGCGAATTACGTGGTTCAAGTCGATGTTAAAAATTTATAACCTCCAAAAACGCAGAGAAAACACTGACTTAATCACCATATTCAAAATATCAGGTGTTCCCACAAGTAATCAATTATTTAAGTGGCAACGAAAAAAGAATTAAACTACATTTAATTTTATTTTTAATCGATTTAATCTCCATCGTATCTAGGACCTTTTGCCATCTTGTCGGTAGACTTTTAAGAAAAATATGCTTCTAGGTGTTTTTAAAGCGTCATTATCAAACCCTACCGGGCGCCCACTTCGATCGCTATCGGACAAGTCAAAATCACCATCGGCAAATTTTCTAAACCAACGTTGGCACTTATTTATTTTCAATACGTCTACATACGCATCACGAATTTTCTTTGTTGCGACCGTTGCATTAGCACCCGATGGAAAATGAAACAGCGTGCAATGAAGTAAATGTTCCTCAGTTAGTTGATTGTCCGCCATTTTACAACAGAGTAGTAAAAAAAATTAAATTTAATTGTCACAAGTCACAAGAGCACGGATTATAATATTGCGTATAAAACACGTCTTTACACGTTCACTTTACTGAGATTGACTGAAGCAAACATTCCACACCAAAAATAATTGATTACTTATGGGTACACCTATTATTAAATGTGCCTTCGTTATTGGGCCAAATAAAATTCAATATCCCTTCCCGTAGGCTCAGAAATAATGAAGTGTTGTTCCTTAGCTATCATAGAACTAATTATGGATTCCATGCTCCCATGTTACGGTTATGTCGTCTCGCAAACTCAAGACGGGATCTGGACTTCTTCGGCGTAAGTCTGTCCAGATCCAAACAATCTCCGATTAGATAGTCCAGATCTTGTCTTCATCTTGTTGGTACTTTTCATTTGTCCTTGCTTTTGTTTTAAATTGCTATATTCTGATGTATTTTATGTTGTTCGTGTTATGTACTATGTCCATTAATTTCAATAAATCAACTCTGATCCCCCCTTCCCCTCACGAAGTCCATTCTATCTAACCCCACCATGATCGGGCCACGTGGTTAATGGACGCTCCCATGTGTGTTGTACTTTGATCGCATGGGTGTTTTTATGTGTATCTGTAAAATTTTGTGATTCTGTACGACAGTGTTTTATGTTTATTTTTAACACGTTTATGGTGTCACACAACACATGTTTGTATTTATACATGTACATATATATTTTCATTGACATGTATGCTGAATTTTTTCCGACGGCGACATCTGACGGGGCAAGAGCTAGCTAGTCCGCAACAATGTAGGCGAGCGCAGTGAGTACATTTAAGCGTGATTTTTACGTAAACGTGTGTAAAGAGTAGAAAGACAAAAGGAAGTTAGTTATTATTTCGAAGTTTACAGGAGAGCAAGGAATGTTTTGTCAATCTTATTTTGTCAATATTTATTTTGATATTAAACGATTTTTATTTTTGTTTTTGGATCAACAAAATGGAAGTCGTTTAATAGTAAAACAAACATTGACAAAATCAGATTGACAAAACTTTATTTTGCTCTCCTGTAAAGTTCGAAATAATCACTAACGCCCTTTTGGCTTTCTACCCTCGATATCGTAGCTACTACTCATTCGTCGCGATAATGCGATCGCTAGAATATTCAACTCGTGTCTTAGCCCGAAACTTCTGGTATAATTTCGCGTGTTCGACCGGTTTCCAGATCATTCTTAAATCTTCTAAAATGATTCAAATCCTCGATTATGTGTAGTAATTCTCGTTTCTAGAATCTCGTGATAACATGATAATAATTGTGATGGGAATATTACGCGATATACATTTTATTTAGATGTATTTTCAAAATAAATTTACGTTAAAATCACGATTAAATGTACTCGCTACATAACCTTGAATTACAGGTGTATTTCTGTCTAAATTACGAGCGGAAAATGTTCAAACATCGGTGTCCCAATATCAATAGTTATGGAGATAACCGCCCTCAAAGTTCATTTTTTACCCCTCAATATATCTTCTGTAAAAAGTTAAAAAATAATTAAACCAAATTATATCGAATATTTTAAACTTATTTGTTTTAATACAAGTCAATAAAAATGATTAAAACCTTGCAGTCAAATTCTGGTTCAATTTTCTGCAAATTTTGAGGTTACTTGTTTCCATAACTGTTGATATTTTTCACAAATTGAAACATTTTTAGTTCATAATTTATGTAGGAATCTACCTATAAAACATTGTGGATTAGCCACGATACGATATTATTATATCTCGAGCAGTAAAATACGAAATGTGACAATTTCTTTCCCGGAGGGCGCCTTTAAAAAGTATACTTGTGGAGCTTATATACTAGTGACTGCTGTCGCCTATACAACGACTTGAAGTGTATTCTCGTTTCTGCGACTCATTTTCTTGAATAGTGTTGAATCATGTCTCACATTTTGTTGGAAGTCAGATGAACAGCCAGGATGATCTAAGTAATTTATGGTTTGGTGGTGTTGGAATGAAAGAGAGAGTGCGTTTATGTTTTATATTTATTTCTCACGGGAGACATGCTCCGGGAGCGAGTGAAAACGATTCAAGTATTATATTACACAAGAAACACGGGCAAATAAAGTCTGGGCGCGCAGTGGAGGTCCGCCCGATTGGTTGTTTTTCTCAGAAAGTCTCATGCGGACCACGCGGATATCTGTTACCATCCCTACGTATGTTACACTTAGTTATTGATCTAGCGATGGTCTCGGTCGAGGCCAGCAAGTTGGTATTTTTACTCCCTTTCTTTTAACTCGTGGCGTCTGCTTGCTTGCTTGTTTGCTTGACGAAAAAACTTTGTATCGATTTTTAACCCTTTTCCCGTGATCCAATCGAGCTGAAACTCTGCAGGCAGACTCGTGGCGACGATAAAAATGATCTAACAAATTTCCGTGGCGTAATTGTTTAAAATAATTTATTATAATTATGGATTCATCGAAATTTTAATGGTTTTTTCAAATTGAAATCAATACAAATGAGTAATGAGCCCGACGCGTGCAGTAGGCACGAAACCTGACTCAATGAGGAAGGGAGTACAATAAAAACTTGTTTTTTATGGGTTAGTTTTTTTCATAGTTCAGTCGTTTTGGTTGGTTTGAAAAGAGCAAGAAGAAAAAACAACAAAAACACTCGCGTGATTTCGATACAATTACGCCACGGGCGACCGTGTGTCCATTCCGGGAATTAAATTGTCACAATAAGCGTTGTTACCCAGTCTTCATTTTCTGGGCTGTTTCGCCGCGCGGGGAGAAAAGAATTGTTCATATTATTACACATTATATTTAATGACATGTTTAATATATTTTTCTTGATGCTGAGTGGCAAAACCAACGGAAGGAATGGTATTTTTTTAAAAATCAAATATTTTCAATTTTAGAAATAAATTTGGAAAAACTGAATTTGTCAGTTTTTTTAGTTTATCGATGCTAAATAATTTTAAGATGTTTTAAGGTGTTTAAATTGATGTAAAGTAAAACATTTTCATTCTTATTTTTTTGCTGTCAAAATTATACAAATCAAATTAAGATTATATTTTAATTTTGCATCCTTTTTAGAAATAAATAAATAAATACGCATATTTTTGCGCTGCAGTTTTAAATTTTGAATTCATTATACAGGGTGTACCATAGCTAGCAGCAGTAGCTTGGCTGGTAGATTCCCGCCTTTGTTATGAGTCTAAAATGTTCAAGCAACCATGATCTCATATCAACAGTTATGGAGATATGCGACATCAAAGTTTGCATTTTTTTTTCTCAATATTTTTGAGTTATTTTTTGTAAAACGTTGGACAATCATTACAGTAACTTATATATAATATGAAAAGTTCATTCCCTTTAATAAAAGTTAAATAAAATGATTAAAACCTTCCAATTCCAATTGGAATTTTTTAGGGTTTTTATTATTTTATTTAACTTTTGTTGAAATGAATGAATTTTTCGTAGTCGACATACTTTACTTGTAATGTAATGATACTTCAACGTTGTGTAAAAAATAAGTCAGAAATATTGAGAAAAAAAATGCCAACTTTGATGTCGCATAACTCTGTAACTGTCGATATTACGTCAAGATTGCTTGAACATTTCACACTCATCGCAGGCAGATATCTACCGGCCAAGTTTCTGCTGCTTGCTATGGCACACCCCGTATATTACAAAATGTTAGTTATGTTAGTGTATAACCACTTACGGAGATTTTTAGTCTACCGGTTTCGAGACGTACCCGCCTCTTCGCCACGACAACCACGACATTACTATTCAAACATTGTGTGAATAATGCTACGGGTTGTGGTGTGTAGCGGTATGCACGCTAGCGTAGTGGTCGTCCTGGCGAAGAGACGGGCACGTCTCGAAAACGGTAGACTAAAAATCTCCGTTAATGTTTATATATTAACGTAACCAACATTTTGTTTAAAAGCCTGACCATTAAGTCAACGCTTTTAGATATTAAAAATATCAATATTGCTACAAACGATATCATTACATATTGCTATAAATGAATTTGTCTACTTCCAGCCTTGAAACATTCCCCATCGAAGAGAAAGAGCATTTCAAGACCACTGAGACCTCACGAAGAACCAGACTCAGGTATGTCCTTGAAGAAGTCACCAAGCTCACCATTTGTTTTTGTGCGGTGGTACCTAGCTAGTTTTCAAAAATCGACGAAAAACTTCGATTTCGGTCGACGCTTCGAAAGTTGACAATTCTGCTCTGTCTGTCGTGCTAAATTACTGTATCCGTAAATGTAAATGTAATAGATCATTAAGATTCAAAAATAATTTTAAAATCCCAAAATATAATACCAAACTGTGTCAACAAAACTACACATACTTGGGCACAAAAAACTTCAATAACCTACCTACAGATATTAAGAAAATCGATGACTTACAACAATTAAAGAAAAAAATAAACCAACACTTTAGATCGATACAATTTGACAATGCATAACAAGACATATAGCTGAGGAACAAATAAGCCAAATCCAAAATAAACTAATAAAGTGTAAGCCCCTCACCAAGCACATGAGCAAGTCTCATTTTTGGAGAGGAAAAGCAAAAAAATAAAATGTATCTAAGTAGATTGTAATAGACAAATGTATTATGATTTAAATGTAGTTTAATATTAAATAAAAAAAATATATATAGTAACAGTAATTCACAATAGCTCGAACCACCCGATCTCCCACAAACATTCAGCGTTCCATTCAATGATCCATAGACTTGTCACTGTTCCTCTGTCTAATGTTAATTTTAATGTAATTAAATCTATTGCAAAAAATAACGGTTATGAAAGCGCACTAATTGATAAAATCCTCGCGAAAAAATTAATTAATACCAAAAAAATTATTTATAATAATGGTCCTTTCAATAATGTGGTTTTAACTAATCAAAACCAGGGCTGCCGTCGAATTTTATTTATTGATAATCTGTCATCATTGAGCGTTTTAAAATTTCCACCTGAAATTAAAGCCGCTTTTTACACAAATAACAACTAAGGTAGACTTTTGATAAATTCTAAAGATAAAGAACATAAACTAAGCTATTCAGGGATATATAAACTGAGGTGCAACGGTTGCCCTGCATTTTACATAGAAAAAACAGCTAGAAATATAAATACAAGAGTCGTTGAACATAAAAGATGTTTAAATAGTGTAGGCTATTCAGAATTTGCAATTCATTTAATAGAAAAAAAAACGCGCATTTGACCAATCATCGGGTGTAGGTGTACTTCATAGAAATGACATAATTTAGAAGCTTTTAAAATAAAAAAATCTTTAAAAACAAATAAAAAATATTTACTTAATAAGCAACTAGATTTATCGCGTAGTCCAATTCTAGATATATTCCCCTTCCAATTGACTACACCCACCCATACCCGCTCTCTTTCACCCAACCCCCACCACAGTTGACGTTCTGTCTCTTTCTTCCCTTAATGCTTTCTTAATTGTTCGTAATTCTGTTTTTATTTAGTTAATATCTGAGCCCTGATGAAGACTCAGTTGTGAGTCGAAACTCACAGTTGGTTTAAACTCAATAAAGTGGTGTTAAACAAAAAGTTATTTTATTTAAAGATATTATGTCTCACCACAATGTGTTTGCTTCGTGTGAAAATTTAATTTTTTATTTATCGATCGGAAAAGACACAGGAAAATCAATTTATATTGGTATTAGGTCATGGTTGCTCGAACATTTTCGATTCGTTATCATGGCAGGAATCCACCTGTTAAGTGTTGTGGACTAGCTCTGTTACACCCTGTATACAGCGTGTCCGGTTTATTTTTGCAAATTATGGAGCTAAGACAAGGCATATTAATAAATATAAATTTAAAAAGTATTCAGAATATTTTGAGTTTGTTCAAATCTTTCAGAACAGTGCTGGATTTATGTCACAGAGACATTATTAATCAATTAATGTATATTATAGATATCTCACAGAGACGAAACTGAATTTATTATGGGAAAGGCCGCATACACATTGTACAGGCCGCATGGAAAGGCTCTTACAACTCATATGTGAAAGCTTTCCACGCAATTTGAACATATATACAACTTCCAAAAAATGAATAAGCATGGTATATTCATATCATGGGTGGAAATGGCGAATGTTACAATTGTGTAAAGTGATCACTTAAGCCAACCATAAAGATAGGTCATAAGTCCTATGTACACCCAAATGACTTATATACCTACTTTCCCATAATAAATTCAGTTTCGTCTCTGTGAGATATCTATAATATACATTAATTGATTAAAAAGTATTAATTATCTAGTTATGTAGATATATGAATATGCAACTGTTACTACTCTTCAGTTCTTTCTTTTTCATGCCTATTCCTTTTTGTGTTAATTTCTTACTTTTTTAATGGTTGACAGTTAGATTTGCGTTTATTTACGTTTTTTAAATTATTTTTTTTTACCCAAGTGAATATAAATTGATATGAAGAATCGACGCTTGCTATCTTATTGATTAGGTTAGGTACCACTGTATAAATAATTGTATCCTCACTAGGCTGCACTGTGCTGGTTCATGTGTCATTTGGGTTCATGTAATAATACAGGGTGTCTCATAGCCAGTAGCAAAAACTTACAGGTGGATTCGAAATGATAATGATTCGAAAATGTTCAAGCAGATATGCAATATTTATATTAGCTTTTTTTTTTCAATATTTCTGGCTTGTTTTTTGCAAAAACTTGAACTATCATTGCATTAACTTATGTCGATTGTGAAAAATTCATTGGCTTCAATACAAGTCGAATAAAATGATGAAAACTTTGCAAAAAATTAAAAGGTTTTTATAATTTTATTTGAGTTGTGTTGAAACGAGTGTGTTTTTCATAATCTAGATTGATATTAGACATAGTTAAGTGTAAATGGTTACGGATATTTTATACGTCCTATACCTCTGCGGGTATATGATGACTTTGAATACGACTTCAACGAAACGTCGAGAACCGTTACTCGGAAAAACATACGGTTCGTATAAAACATCCACAACCACAACAGTTAAATATCTAGATTGATGGTTCAAATTTTTGTAAAAAATAAATGAAAACTTTGATATTGCATATCTCCGTGTCTGTTGATAATATCAATGACCTAATGTCATGGTCGCTTGAACATTTTCGACTCATTGTCAAGGCAGGAATCTAGCTGTTGAGTTTTTGCTACTGGCTACGAGACACTCAGTATAATCTTCATAATATATGTATCATTCAGATATGAACTAATGTTGGCTTTCTTATCAATTAGAAAATATATGTTGAATTGGGAGTAATTTTTTTTGCATTATTGTCATTATGATTATTAGTTTGTTTTTTATATTATTTATTCATTATTATTTCATGTATGTTTTTTTTCCTATCCATATCACAAACACACCATACATCTAGCAACTTTTTTGATCATTTGAATTTAGCCTTATTTTGATTTAGGTCTTTTGATCGAGCTCATTTTAAACAATTTTCACTTTTTTTTTCATATTAAAATTACGTGTAATAATTCTGTCATGCTACAGCCTAACATGTGTGATGATCGCATATTATATTAATATTGTCATAGAATATGTTTAATGGCTGGGACAAAATGGAAACCTGTTTTGAAATCATGCGTAGAAGTGTAGTCAACATTATGCACGACATAGTGAAGGTTTTGTGCTTTTGCAAGAATGTATATAAGGCGCTGCTAGTAAGGGGTGTTTTTTTAGATGTATAGAGCTTTAGTATGAAATAAGACACATGAAAATCTCGGTAATGACTTGCTGGAAAGATAATAATTTTATGCCTTTAATATTTAAACATGAATACGGTACCACGATTTTCGAAATAAATTTGCACAATTTGCAAGCCTTGTTCTTGATTGATTTGAAAGCAAATCAGCTGTCAGACGTCCAATTGGCCGTCGCTAGAAAAATTGTTGGCAATTCGAAAAACAAACTTTCATGGGATTTCATGAATCTTCTGGTTTGTGTTTTCTGGGTTATCACGCCGTGTTTTTACAACCTCGCCGGCCGTGATCCGCGACACATCAGCCCCGGTGTTGGACTCCGCAGTGGGATCCGAAAGGTCCGCCAGAAAGGTCGTAAAAACACGGCACAACGCCCCAGAAAACATAAACAAAAATAATTTAAAAAAAACTACATTTAAACACTAACAGCATGAAATATCTTTCCAATAAAGGCAATACCATGGTTATTATCGCGATTTTTACGTGTTGCGTTTCATTTTAAAGTTCTATACCTTTAAAAAAAATACCCTTTATATGGGGTGTCTTATAGCTAGTAGCAAAAACTTCGGGGGAAAATGTAAAAAAAAAGAGTAGTTCGTTGGTCTTGTGGTTAGGACTCTCGCCTCGTGATCCAAAGGTCGCGGGTTCGAACCTTACTCCAGACCAGCGAGTTAGTCCTATTTTCATAGCACAAGCGTTCAGCTTAATTTGAAAATAGTAGGAATATTGATGTAACGCGTGTTCCGTGTTCGTATATCTATTTTTTAAATATATATATTTTTGAATAGAAAACATTCTTTACGCTTTGGGTGAAATTTCGACAGTTACGGAGATAAGCTACATCAAAGCTTGCATTGCTTTGCTGTATTTTGTCATGTTTTCAGTAAAACGTTGGACTGTCCCTGCAGTAAAAATTTTTCGCCTATATACAAGTCAAATAAAATTAGTAAAACCTTGCAGAAATATGAAATATATATTTTTTGTAAGGTTATTGTCATTATATTTGACTTTTATTCCACATAGGTAGGTTACCGCAGTGATAGTCCAACATGTTACGGGAAATAGGTCAGAAATATTTAAAAAACTGCAAACTTTGATGCCGCTCATCTCCGCAAAGTGTAGAGAATATTTTCTATCGAAAATTGCACGAAGAAGACTCGCCGAAGTTTTTGCTACTATTTCTTTTTTTTAAATTAAAAATGTCAGCCATCCGTTAAACATATTCTATGCTATATATATGATTTATAAATTCATATCGATCAGAAAAGTTGCTAGAACCTCGGCGCACATTTATATAAAGTTGTTTATTTTTCCATCACTCACGTATTTACAATTCTATCATTCAATGCACGTGTTTCTAATTTAATTCTGCTCTGTTGATTTTTCCACGATCTCCCATTATTTATTATGTGTTTTAATATTTTTTTGAATAATAAACATCATCTGTTGTTGTAGTTAGGCGAATTCATGTTTTTTTTTGTTTGGTTTTGTTGTATGTATATATAATAAAATACTAAACACCCTGTAGATTGGAAAAGAAAGTGCTCAGTGTTGTAAATAATACCGATCAAGTCGATGTGGCTCATGTTATACATTTTTTTGTAATTAACTATACTCTCGATTATCCGCGACGTTAAAGATTTGCGAAACTTTTAAATAAAATTTTTGAATATTGTTTTTTGGAGCAATTAGATATTATTTGAATTTTCGGCTCCTCATTGGTGTTCAAATTGAATTAATATTCACCTCGGTTTGACAGTTAGAAATGTGTTTTTAGACAGCGAAGAGGCGTGAACGGAGAAACACATGAGTTTATTGCAAGATTTACAATTTTTTTAGGTTTTCACGGCCGTTCAGAATCTTCTGGTCCGAGTTTTCTGGGATATTATGCCTTCTTTTTGCGACTTTTCGAAACGCGGATATGAATATTTACGAGGCGAAAGCAAGGAATATAAGGTTGAAGAAAAGCGATCCCGTCAGACACAGCCCGCTGATGGCGCTAGCTGCGTCGGTTGTCTCGTCGTACGGCATGTGATGACGTCACGGTGCTGTTGTGGCGATGTGATCGCTGGATGGCGCCTTGTGTCCATTTCACCACGATTGAATAATAATAATAATAACAAAGAGGGACGAAAAAACGCGTTACGAGTCTCATACGAGTGAATCGAATCATGCTGTATAGAATATGCTTTTCAACAATAGCAAAAAAAATCAGCATTATATTGTTATACGACTGGGTACAAAGTGACCCGAATTTGCGTTTTAATGAAGTATAACGGTTTGAAAATGTTCTATAGTTATTTCGAATTGCGTTTATTACACAATGCGGACAAGATTCTATTAAATTTGTCGTCTTTTATGAGAAACTGTAGCTAGACCGCATTCAAAAGAATGTGCGCAAAAAATATGTGTGTTGTTACGATGCAAAAAATGAACACAAAATAGATTTTTATAGTAAGTAAGTAACTTTTTTTAAACTAAAAAATATATATTTATTTAGAATATCATATTGAGGTTTGTAATACGGGCTTGCCAGGCAACTTTTCCTCGCTTTCTTTTTACCGCACAAAGCTAGGGAATGGTCTTTTGATTGCGGTCGACCTATAGCTGTTCGCGAGATGTATTTTTTTTCAATAATATGAAACATAATATTCCGTCTGTCCGTCTGTCTGTCCATCCCCGTAACTTCGTGTAACGTCCGTAATTTCGTCAGTAAATTCACGGCTAAAAAAACGAAACGTTAAACTAAAAAAAAATAATTAAACGGCCGGCTTGAACCCCGGGCCAGCAAACCCGAACCGGCCGCTCTGCGCATGTTGCTACGGCCGCCTCTCCGTAATATATACTAGGGCTTAGCAAAGACGCGAACCAATGTTCCGTCATTTTTGACATGTTGCAGCTAGTTACAAAGTAAACCTGTTAAACAGAGTCGCTGGGCACAAACTTAACTGGAACACTATTTTGTGACACACTGATTAGACATCAGAACATTCCACACGATCGTTCTTTTTATTCACGCCGTTTCATTGGCTTGTTCATCGCTGTTACTGCGGCTTCCTGGTTAATCGCAGCTGTCAAAATAAGAACGACTCGACTCCGCTGCCGCGACGTATTTTATAACGAATCGCCTTTCTCGAAACTTTTGGTTTATTTTCGTGTGTTCTACAGATTTCCAGATATTTTAAAATCTCAGATTGTTCGGAAAACACTTCGATTGTGTGCGGTTATTTCGATTTTACAACACGTTACTTGTCACGTTTTAAAAAAAAAGCTATTTTTAACGCTGCAACAGGTCATGGGGCCCAATCACTGTAACGATTAACGATTGTCACAAAAACAGCCAGGCTTTAGAAAATCACATACATGTAATATGGAACTCATCAGGAATCGAACCTGGAATCTTACATATTCTGATGTCACGCCTATTGGACTACCGGGGCCTCCGTTAGTCGTTAATTCGACTAATTTGTCGAAATTTCACGCAAAGTGCATTTAATATTTTCTATTCAAAATCAAATTCAAAACACTCCCCCGAAGTTTTTGCTTCTGGCTACGAGACACCCTGTATAAAACTATTCGCCAATATACTTACTATATGTATTAAAATTTTATCAGAAGATACATTAAATCACGACTTAAGTAATAAAATTGTAAACGATATAATTTAAAAGTCGACGTGTAAGTTGTCCGTGAAAGTTTTAAGTTACAAAAAATGGAATAGGTGTCGTTAATTTGTTTACAAAAATGGAATACGTGTCTTTAATTTGCTTACAAAAATGGAATACGTGTCGTTAATTTGTGTACAAAAATGGAATAAGCGTCGTAAATTTGTTAAAAAGGTCATATATGAATATTTCTAAACGAAACGCGTCTCCTGCCAACTGTCTTATTTTTCTATCGCTATTAAATGGAAGTATTTACGCAGAAAGCATCCAACCCAAAACTCACGAAACTGAAAAATCGGCCTCTAAAAATTTGAACCTACGAAAACTTGATACGTCGATATTTAATTCATTATTGCATATTTTAATTATTATTCGACGAAGCGTTCAGTTTTATATAACTGGAATCAAAACGCGATTTTTTAGATGCCGCGTACGGTTAACGGTATTTGGGTATAGCCGTTGACAGGCAGGCTAGCGAGTTTGGAGTTGCGTTACACCTACAGTGTTAACCACTTAACCTGATTTTACTCTCACACCATTACCTTTTGCACTAAATAAAACTAAAACGTCCATAACAAAATGTCGCACGAGGCCATTATCGAAGCTCCGACTCGTACAGCGTCCGGTGGGAGTGTTGATTCTAGGTTTTTTAATCCGACAATTTGTATTTTAATCTTCTCCTTTTCCTTTAACAAATCTACTCTGTAGTATAACTACCTGTGTGAATACAAATGAGGGTTGGTTTTTTTTTGTGTGTTTGTGTTTGCATTTTGTGGTGTGCGCGTCGAAAAATCAACAGCGGAGATATGTGAAACACCTTCCCCCTTAAAGCGTCAAATTTTATGTCATATTGTACTCTGAAATGCTTGTGTTACACGGAGATAGAACGCGTTCGAACTCCAGACTTTAACATTTCTACAGTATCACATAAAATGATAAACATCTTTCAAATGCGCGCCATCGGGACAAACTAACACACACGACACACACCACCACTAAAACGAAACCGGACGAAGATTGTATTGCATGAAATGAATTCGCAGGGGCCGGGACTTCCGTCCAGCCCAGCTCCGCCGAAGAGGGCCAGTTCCCGAGGGTCCTCTGGGTGAAGCCCGCGCGGCCGCGGAACCAGCCGGAGTCGCCCGACGACGCCACCCTCACGCCGAAACCCCTCTTCGACGACAGCTCCAGCTACCTGAGCCCCGAGTACCCCAGAAGGCGGTTCTCCTCGGACACGGACAGCAGCATGAGCTCCAGGGTGCCGTCGCCGTACTCGGCCGGCGACGCCTTCAGGACCCTCGAGGGCCACGCCGAGGAAACGGCCGCCGACGGCGTGTTCGTGGACGAGCTCCCGGACGGCAGGATCAACACCGGCACGCCCAAGACGGTCAAGGTCGGCTCCAGGAAGATATCCTTCGCGGTGGAGGACGGCCCGGACGCGCGCAGCAGGAGCGCCCTGAGCAGCCACAGCAGCATCGCCGAGGCCATGAGAGATATGCCCTACATGGACAACGTGGAGGAACCCGCCAGCGACAAAACCAAGCCGGACGACAGAGGCAAAGGAATCGCGAAAGGCGAAGAAAGCCTCGCGCGAAAGACGCCCGACAAAGACGCAAAAAGCAAACCGCAACAGAGCAAAGGATTCTTCAGCAGTTTTAAGAAGGCTTTCGTGGAATTCTTCACCGGCGTGGATTCCGAGGCCGAGGAGGACGACGTCGTCTACGGCGACGTAAACACCGAAACGGACGCGACACGGAGGGACGGAAGTCACGTCGATTTGAGAACGGCCAAAAGCGACGCCGGAGAATCGAAAGAAGTCAAAAAAGCCGACGCCGACGTCGCGAACGTCGCCAGAGACTCGGTAGACCAAGGGGCCAAGCCGGGTGAGAAGAAGGACGTCGAAATAAGGGTGGTCGACGAAAACGGGGCGAAGCCCGGCAAGCACGGCGTCCTGGAGCTCCTCAGCGACCAGGGGATCGACGACAGCTTCATCTTCGTCGAGTCGCCGAAGGGTGACCTCAACAGCTCCCTCTTCGTCGGGGAGTGCTCCAACGACGACTTCGCCGTGATACCGTACAACGAGAACCGCATCGACATCGCGGAGGACATCGAGGCGTGCACGGACTTCGCCGAGGGCGAGGAGCTGGACCCGGACCTGGAGGTCACCTGGAGGAACAGGCGGTCCAGGTCCAGGTCGCTGAGCAAGGGGGAAGATCGGCAGCCGCACTTGGAAGGGCTCAAGTACGCGTCTCTGAGAGTCGACAGGGCGGGGCGAGATGAAAATTCAACGATTACGTTTCTCGAATCTGAACGAAGTCGAACGAACGAGCGTTCGAACGCGAGCGACGCGGCGAACGACAGAAGACACCTCGAAGCGAACGACAGAAGACACCTCGAAGCGAACGACAGAAGGCGCCTCGAAGCGAACGTGGACGGGTGAACGAAATCGTCGCTGATTTGGATTCGTTTTAAATACGCCGCGAAACAAACACCTGAAGTTTTTTACGTCGCGTGGAATTTTTGCAATTTATCCGACATGGTATCGTCATTTCATGTCATCGCAGCAAACACTGTTTTGTTTGTTTTTATTTTATGTGCTCGAGGGGTGTAAAAGCAAAGGCAGCAATATCCAAAAAATTAAATACGTTTTCAATGCAGTCACCGAGGATCGCTATATTTTATGAGAAATATCGGTCGTGTTCTGAAATATGCAATAATGCTATTTCGTCATGTATATATTGTATGAAAACTTTGAATAAATATTTAAAAATAATTACATAAGTTGCATAAAATTTGAGAATGTAAATCATTAAGGGTAGTTATCGTTTACATCAATGTAAAAAAAAAAGAGTATTTGTTGGATAGTTTCGAAGATATAAGCCAAAATATATCCAAAATATAGCGGAAATATAAAGTTACAACATCCACACGCTTGACACCAGCCGCGTAGTATATATACAAAATCTGAAGCGTCGGCTGTTGGAAGTGTGCGTCTTGGCTGTGAGGGCACTTGCTGGACATTGATTTGTTTATAAACGATGATTTTTTCCATCGCGCGCCATCCGCGCTCGCTCATTAGTTAAATGAAATTGCGCGCGCTTCCCTGGCGTCTTATTTCCTGTTATGCATTTCCGTCCCTTTTCACGAAATCCCTGCTACAGGAAAGCGAGAGGAATGATGTTACACATCAAAAACTGAGTTGGCGATTGTTATCTCCGGTAAGATGTTGGTTTCTAGATTTCAGAGAATTTCCTCGATTTTTTTTTTGTATTTATCTCAGAATCGCCCCGGTTGGATATTGCTGCCTTTGCTTTTACACCCCTCGTTTATAATACTTTTATTTATTTCATTTCAATATTTTCTTTGTTTACTAAGGAGAATTGAATCTATTTCGCGTATGCACATTCATTACATTAAAAAATTCCCTCGAAAGACTGTATTTATGTGAAAATTATATAAGACATGTATTTACCGGCAGGTATAGGTAATATCACGATTATTTACATAAAACATTTATGTAACCCAATATAAAACAGGGTATTTCAGATCTGGTCTATAATGTTTCAGGGGTTTTTGACTCATTTTGAGAATATGAGTTTGAAAATGATAACACTCTGTGAAATATATAAATAGTTGTTGTCACTTCTTGTAAAGTGATCACTTAGGCCAGCCATGTGATAGGTCGTGAGCCCCAACACCCAAAGACTGGCATACCTACGTTCCCATACAGATAGCTTCGTCTCCGTGAGACACCTGTAATATATCTTGATTAATAACGATCCTTCTGGGGACAAAAATCCAGTAATTGCTGTCTTGAAAAATATGTCCGTCCCTCGTAGTCCAGTAGGTTATGGCGCTGGAGTTTTGTTTCGGGTTCGATTCCCGTTGAAGTCGCGCAATTCATGTATTTCTGGTGCCAACTCTGATGCACTTAATCGAAGCCTGGAATTGGCAAAAAAAGGAACGAAAGCAGACGAAACGCGTTGGCAAAAAAATCAGAACTGAACGTAATGCTGGTTGTAGCGTGGTAGATTGAATAAATAAAGGATTGCCGAGATGGTTTGGTCACGTGGAACGTATGAGCGAGGAAAGGATGGTTAAGAAAATATATGATGCGAGTGTTGAAGGCAACAGGAATAGAGGGCGTCCGCGAAAGACCCGACACGATCAGATGCAACAAATATTAGAGGACGGCCTCGTGAAAAGCTTCAATAACCGTAGAGTATTCATGGCAAAATGAAGCAAAGTGATACGCCAAAATAAAATAATGTGGCGTTCTATCCTCTCTGTCTACCCCTGCGTGGAAACTGCGTGATGGTTACGTAGTTTTTATCGAACCTGGCTGTTTGTTATGTGCTTTGCTGTAGTAATATTATGACACTTCTATACTAATATGTAAAGAGGTAAAGTTTGTAAGTTTGGATGTAGGAGGTAATCTCCGAAACCACTCATCCGATTTCAAAAATTCTTTCACCGATATTCAGAATGGACTTTCAGGGAGGTCATAGGCTATATATTATCCCGTTAAAATAAAAGGGCTTTTCGTGGTGACCTATTTTACTACTGAAGTCGACGAAAAAATGATCGAGCGATGCGTTTTTTACGAACGGTGCCTTAACGGTAAGAGATGTCTAAATACTTCTGTAGCGAGTCGTAGAACTCAAAAATTTCTACAAAGAAGTCCGCGACGATATATATCTATATGTTAATGTTAATACACGAATTGATAAAAAATATGACTAAAAGTTACTAAAAATCTGCGCGTGCGAAGCCGCGCGGGTAAGCTAGCTTTTAATAAAAGTCGACATTTTTTTATTAAAACCTTACAGAAATTTTTATAAAGTAAATTTTTCATAAAGTTTTAATAAATATTTATTTATTTATTATTTGTATTCGTAAAAATTTAAGAAAATTTTCGATTCATTCTTAGGCCTCGAGTACCTACGACACGAGGCGCCCCTCACTACTCTGACGTATTGACACTATGACCCTCGCCGCTCGTATCGTACGTGGTCTTAAACCCCTGAAATATTGTGGACTAGCCTAAAAACCCTGTATATAAATATTTTTTATATAAACTCAATTCCAGTGAATGTTGCCATTGCGTAAAAAGGTACAAAGTGTTTGCACCTCGAATTAAATTATCTTAAAGCGTGTGAATGGCCTTGTTATTAGGTGGCATTCCAAAAGATTTATTTTTGTCGACATCTCGAAGCACTTTGAGAGCGTATTTGTGGATTCGGTTACACTTTTCCACACCTAGTCAGTCTTATTTGAAAATATACTTAGCGTAACTAAGTTTTATCTTATTATTTATAAATAAACATTTTGATTTATTTGAATTTTTTTTATACAACTTTATGCTGAAATTATTTTAAATTTGCAATTTATAGATTAGTTATTATTATAGTACTTCTTTCCATTCTTTGTAAAAATGCTTTTGTCAATTGTATGATTTTGTCTATTTATAAACTAAAGAAAATTTATCAATTTTGTACGTATGTGTTTGTTTAAAAATAATGAAGGAATTCGCACCGCGATTGTAAAATAAATTCGGATGTGTCGTAGTTTAGTTACAAAAAATGGAATACGTGTCGTTAACTTGTTTACAAAATATGGAATACGTGTCGTTAATTCGGTTACAAAGTGTCGTAAATTTGTTAAAAATCTAATATATTAATAGTACTCAATCATGGGATCAAATGATGTTGTATAATAATATAAAAGTTCATACATATTTGATGATATTATTATATGTATATATATTTTTTCACGTATCTAATAATATTAGTATCAACATAAACACTATACTCGATCACATTAAATGTAATGTTATTTTAAATAGTGAGGATATAAGCGCACGTTATATATTTGTATATACATGGTGCACAAAGTATTTAATATTGTGGAAAGTGTTGTCAAAACACTTGTTGGAGAGTTTTGTATTTGATTTTTGGCCAATATATAGAAAAATATACTTTTTATACTATTTAATGACAGCTTATTTAAAGCTGATGAAATTATTGTTTGTTTTAAATTAAAACTGGAACATTCTTTCCCATCCTCGATCGTGGAGTCACGTTGATGCAATTTTACGTTTTTATTTTACATTAAACTTAGCGACCCTTTATTAATCCTGTTTACTACTCTTAAGCCATGTATTCACTAGGGGACAAATCGCGAAACATTCCGCGCTGCATGTCGCATCAACATCTACGCTCATGTTCGGGGACAATGACGCGGTCATTTGACGTGCACACACCGGGACCCACATATCACTTGTCGCGGAAATGTCACCCGATGAGGTTACGATGACAGCTGCGCATCTATTTACACTTGTCGCCCTATGAGGTTATGACGACAGCTGCGTATCTATTTATTTTAACGAGTTTATCGAAACGTAAGAGGAGAAAAAGGTGGTGGGTGCGAAATTATTTACTGCAAAGAGAAAGAAGGATGGATGTTCTATAATGACAACAACTGGTTTTGACAATTTATTACAAATAATCTGGCCTTCCATAGCCAAGCAAGACAATATTAAGGAACGCTGTTGGCCCTCACATCATTTTAATTTTATATTCACGGTTTGAAGTGTCCCATAAAATTGTACGGCGATGAGTTGGAGAACAATAATTTCGTTTCCCCACATTAATGTCAGTTGACAGATACAGCGCATGCGCATTCACTTGTAAACATAACATACCGCGTGATACTGACGCGCAGCCCGATGTCCCCGTGAGCTCGCTCGAGTACCGTGCGCATGGCAACGTTTCCGCGGCACGCAGAAATGCCCCGCTATGTTGTGCGCGACGCTGCAGCGCCACGTAGACTCCATGCCGCGCGTGATGTTGAGAGATAATTTGTCCTCTAGTGAATACATGATTTTAAGTTCAGATTATCCCGTGAGAAGTCTGAACAAGATATTATATGTATTCCTGAATAATGCTTCTGTAAACTTTTGTCCAAAATTCAAAGCCAACCGCTCCAGCTTGGAAGAAAATGTCACTTTTTGACCAAACCAAGTATTCAAAATCAATACTTTGCCCAGTTTAACTGACTGTACTGGAAAAAAAATGTACCACGCGAGGTTGGAAAGTAGCTTCAAAAGTCGGCGCATTTGATAAGGATTCCAAAATGGTATAACACTTGCTAGATTATTTCTTAAATTGTGGACAAAATATTTTTTTTTTGTAATGAAGCCCGGTTTTGAATATTTTTTTCTTATTTACTTAAAAAGGGTTCTAGTGTACCCAAGCCTTTCTTTAAGGCCGTAACTTCAAGATTCTAGTTTGAGTCATGACATTTGAGTTCTTCATTTGAGATTCTAGTTTGAGTCATGTCATCACATTTGAGTCACGTGGGAGTCATTTCACGAAGTGTGAGCGAGACAGGTAGTGACACCAGTTATTCACTATTGCACACAAAATACAGATCAGTATGTTACGGTCCTTCGTTTATTCGTATTCGTAAAATTGTTCTACGTGGCTCCATTTCGCTGCATTTATCTTTACATTTCTATATTTTATACTTGATGATTTTAACCCATTATGTGTCAATATTGCTCGCCGCAAAAACACTATAGTATTTCATAAGCAGTATTTTAAGGTACTAGAGATGGTCAAAGCGTTATTTTAACCTGTTACACGTAGTGCAGTTATTTCAGATTTGTACGTAATGTATCGATTATTTGTTACTGAGATTTAAATATTTTCGTTACCGTTATCAATTATCGGCATAATCAGATACAATCCTCAAATAACTGTTAGCGCGTCACCGGTTAAAATACCATCACTGTAAGGTACATTTTCGCACGACTGTGACGGTAATTTATTGAAATACGATTCTAACGGTAAAAAATTAAAATTATTGTACTGTAGATATACTTTATATTTGACTCATTTTTATGGTTATTAAATTATGTTTATTTTGTTGCAAAACTGTGTTAATTTATTTTTGTTGTCCCCTCTTCAAAGAATTTTCCAATGATGACGTCATCATCGCCATTATAAAATTGCCGTCTTTATTTGGCTCCATTCAATGATGAAAAATAAACTGTGTTACGTGTACGTAACTTTAATTTTAATTTTATGTTTTACTACTCGAGTTTCGAGAGCATCAGAGAGAGAGAAATGATCGGTACACACACGGCAGGATATCCTAGAAAATTTGAACCATGAGATTCTGATCGGTCATCGCGAAAATATTTTTATACCAATGGCCGGTCTTTTGTGACCCTGACAGATAATCGAAATGTGACATGAGGCATATAAATTTTATAGAATAAACCATTTTATTGTTTGAGAAAGAATAAACCAGTCATTAAAACTACCGTAAAGGTACAAAAGCGCGTGACCTTGAAGTCAACCATATTAAATCACGTTACGCGCGACAGTCCTCTGAATAGTGCGAATTTGAATTATGTTAGCCACGTATTATTCAATCATATTTAATACAATTTAACGAATCGCCTTGTTAACGTTGCGTAATTAGTCTATTTCGTAGACAGTATATTGATAAAACAGTGAAGAGGGATTCGCTACATATATCCAGGGCCGTTTTATGAGCAGTAGCTCCTATATCGGCCCTAAAATTTCGCCACCCAGTTCAGAATATTTTTAATACTAACGTGGTCATCCTCCTCATGCCCCTTAAACTCGTGCGAGTGCAAGCGGCGCTGGGGGGCGTCCACACAAAACAGCTTCACTGTAAACAAAAGTAAACAATGCAAGAAATAGAATAAGGCCTCAGATACACATGCTTATTTAGTGGCACGTGAGCATGCGCAGTATCGACCTTCTCTAGGCCTTGCTTATTAGTGGCATGCGTGTACGCACATTGCGAGAATGCCACTAGCCTTAACTCCTGTGTGTCGGTGATGTAACGTAGGTCTACCTGTCATACGAAATATGAAATATCTACCTTATTTACGAAAACTAAAACGTCACATTTTTTGTAATCATCGAATAGACATTTTCACACCAAAATTACTAAATTAAACTGCTAGGAATGTACGGATTTTTTAATTAAAATATTTATTCATTACAATCGTATTTTCGGCCAGTGTGTAAGAGAGAGCAGTGTATTGTGCATCGCAGTTAAATCGAGCAAGAAAGAGCACGACAATACCATACATTTCATGTAGGACAGAGATGGCGGTTGCTTGGGTTTCGGCGAAAGAAAAAACAATATAGAAAGAGTACGGTAGAGTCGGGTAACACGTGCTAGACAAAGACGGAGTGCATGCGACTGAAGCGAGCAAGCGACCGCGTCATTGTATTCAGTTGCTATTGAAACGTCGGCGGAAGCGCACGAAAATTCGATTTGCCATGATTTAATAATAATTTACTAAAATAATGCAAATATGTATATTTACCTTACATAATTATATAAAGGGACCTTTAAAAAGTCTTATCTGTATTGTATATATGGACATTTTATCACATATTAAAAACTATGCCGATTTTTAATCAGGTAACGCTGTGTTACTCCACCGTCCCCAAAGTTTTTTTTTAGCACAGTCTTTTAAGAGTTAAAACCGCCGGTTGATTTATGAGCATGCCACTAAGTGGCATGTGTATCTGTACCTTAAGACATGATGTACACATAATATGTGAGGAAAAACAAAGAAAACGGCAAACAAAGAAAAATAAAATATTTTATCAATAATTAAATAATCTCGAAAAGTGTAGCAGATTTTATATTCATCAATTTTTATATAAGCCGCGTACTGTGTGACACGCTGTGTCACCAAATGTTTGTATTAACCTCACATACACCTCTTCGAAAGAACGATATGACATACCTACGTATAATTTATTTTATACAGGGTGTACCAGAGCTAGCAGCAGAAATTTGGCCGGTAGATTCCTGCCTATGTTAAGAGTCTAAAATGTTCAAGCAACCATGACCCAATATTAATATTAATAGCACAGCACAATATTTCTTCTGGAATTAATAGGAAAAAATAGGGCTACATTGTGGAAGGGGGGGGGGGGTCCAAATAGTTCAAAATGGAACCTTATAGTTTATGGTCGCTTCCATACAGACATTCATATTTTTTCCATCTCAATTTCGGGTAAAAATCAGCAAGTGAACTATTTATAGTTATTTAGTGGAAAAATTCACAATTTGAACATTAAATAATTTTTATATCATATTGAATGTTAAAAATTTATCGTCTCAAAACTACCCCAATGTCACTTACTGAGTTTTACCCGTCTAAAGAGACGATATGTACTAATCATAAACACCGTTAACCTCTACCGAGATTATGAATTCAACTCCTTAGATGTAATGTTTAATTTCAAATTAGCCTATAAAGTTTCCCTTAACATTTACCTACAAAGTTTCCCTTAACATTTACCTACAAAGTTTCCTTCCAATTTCCTACAAAGTTTCCTTTCAAATGTTCATACATTTTATTTCAAGCTGACAAATCTTTGCACAGCCAGTTTACTAATTTACTAATCACTTCTTCATTATCGAATTGCTCTCCTCACCCGGGATCGGCTCTGGCGGTTCGCGTCTCCGCTAATTTTGCTGACCGCGCGCTGCCCTCTGTCGGCGCCTCCAGGAGCCGCCAGCTCGAGCGGGATGAGTGCCAACAAGACAGGTGAGGAAGTCAAATTATCGCATCAGTCCTGTGCGCGAAAATGATCTCTAATGTTTGAGTTTCGTGCGAGTCGGAGACGACTTTCGCGTACCGCAAAATGCGCATTTATAAAAGCCTCCATTTTTTTTTTGTATTTTTTAATTTTACGTGTGCGGAATTATGATTGAGAATTGTGTTTGATGTGTGTGTTATTTGATGAGAAAGTGAAACATAATTTAAAAAACTCTGTACCTTCGCCAGGCGGACGCACACTAACTGATCCATGAAATGAAGTACACTATCGCGGAATTAATTGTCGCATGAACTATTATTACTTTACCATCTCGAAAAAGGCACGCATTTTCCTATATACATCTTTTTTACTTGCAGATACCTTATCATCGTTCAAAAACTCACTCATACACAACATACATTTTCTAAACGATGATCTGAACCTATAGATCCATTAAATCAACTATTTATTAAATACTAATCGCACTACATTCAAACACTAAATATACAATACACATAAATGTAAAATATACTTAAATGTAAAAATACATGTTACTAGAGCGTGCCGAAGACACTTGTAATTGGGATAATGGGCATAGTCTTCATTTATAATGTTTTATTATTAGAGTATCATGTACCCATTATCCTGGTAGTGTCTCTAATAAATAAATAAATAAATAAAGCTTTTTTTGTATTATTCAAGGGGCGCCATTTTTTAACTACTCCCTGTACTCCACCCCTGAATCAATTCGCTCTCGCTCACTCTCTCTTAAAGTTGCCGACTTAAATCGCCGGAATCAATAAGGATGGGGATGAAAATATGAAGGGAATAAAACAAGTTGATGGGAGATGAATGGGAACGATAGTGTGGACTGTGTACGATGAAAGGGGGGGCATAGGAAGCTCATATGGATTCACGAATACAAAAATATGTCGTGCAGTGAGTTACTATTAAAGTCGCCTGTCGTGTGAAATTCCGTTTTATATGTTATATTAAGTTTAAGACGTTCACTTTTTCATCGAATGGCATGGTATACAGTCAAATCTGATATCTGAGTGTGATTTTGAAGAAATTGGAATGTGTTATGATTTCACTCAGTTTTGCAATTTGGAATGTATGCACTCGATGGCTTTATTGGCTTTTATTGATTGGATTGCAAAAGCAGTCAGTGTGCGATGAATGGTATATATATATAAACAGAGTGTAACAGAGCTAGTCCACAATACTTTACAGGCGGATTCCTGCCTCGATTATGAATCGAAAATGTTCAAGCAACAATAAGCGACATCAATGTTGGCATTTAAAAAAAAAAATATTTCTGACTTATTTTTTTGCAAAACGTTGGACCATCATTACAGTAACTTATGTCTAATATGAAAAATGATGAAAACCTTGCAATTCCAATTGGAATTTTTTCAGTGTTTTTATCTTTTTATTTAACTTTAATTCAAAATAATGAATTTTTCGTAATCGATACAAGTGGCTGTAATGAAATTTCAACGTTTTGTAAAAAATTAGTATGAAAAATTTGAAAAAAAATGCAAATTTTGATATTGCATAACTCCATAACTATTAAAGAGTTGAGGTTGTTATTACGGTCGTTAGACATATTTAACTGTAAATAGTTGCGGATATTTTATACGAACCGTATGTTTTTCCGAGAACGATTCTCGACGTTTCGTTGAATGCTTATTCAACGTCATCAGGAGGACGACCTTTACCCGCGGAGGTAAAGGCTATAATTTACGCTATAATTTATAATTTACGGCCTCGAAAGCAATAATCAGTCAGCCCTCTGCCCGCACGTCGGGAATCGTTTCTCGGAAAAACGTACGGTTCGTATAAAATATCCGCAACTATTGATATCAGGTCACGGTTACTTGAACATTTTCGGCTCACAATCAAGGCAGGAATCAAGGCTGTTAAGTATCGTGGACTTGCTCTGTTACACCCTGTATATTGTTTTGGTGAGGGAGTTTGCTATTTATAAAATCGGGCAACGCAGGTGGATGGTTTGCTTGATTATTGCCAATGTTGGAATTGATTCAAACCATGAAAACATCCAGAATTAAAATTCCTCGTACCATTGAAACATTCACCTGAGCGCACAAGTGTCGAAACGTTGCTAATAGTTTCATCCAGCACTGCTTCTTACATTTTGGTTGACAATCTATTACATATCTGAATGGGAACTTGACGTCACCGTGCGGTACGAATCGTACGGGGTGTCTCGTGTGTATCAGCAAAAACTTCATTCAATTTTGAATGGAAAATAATTTTTTGACTTGTTTTTGGAAAACGTCAAACTATCACGAAAGGTATAAACAATTCTTTCGCTTTGACACGAGTGATTAGGATGATTAAAACCATTCAAAAAATCTGGTTAAAATTTTTGCAGTTTTAATAATATTTTTTTTCTTGTATCAAAGCGAATTGATTTTTGAATACAGGGTTTAACAGAGCTAGTCCACAATACTTTACAGGTGAATTCCTACCTTGATTACGAGTCGAAAACGTTCAAGCAACTATGACCTAATATCATTAGTTATGGAGTTATGCAATATCAAAGTTTGCATTTTTTTTTCAATATTTCTGACTTATTTTTTACGAAAAGTTGAAGTGTCACTACAGTAACTTGTATCTATTACGAAAAATTCATTCGTTTCAATAAAAGTTAAATAAAATAATCAAAAATTTCCAGTTGGAATGTTTTCCAATTGGAATTGGAAGGTTTTTATCATTTTATATGACTTTTATTAAAGGGAATGAATTTCTCATATTAGATATAAGTTACTGTGATAATTGTCCAAGGTTTTGCAAAAAATAAGTCATAAATATTGAAAAAAAAATGCAAATTTTGATGTCGCACATCTCCTTAACTATTGATACTAGGTCACGGTTGTTTGAACATTTTCGGCTCATAATCAAGGCACGAATCCACCTGTAAAGTATTGTGGACTAGCTCTGTTACACCCTGTATTAAAGACAAATATGTGTGTCCACTGTAGACTCGAAAAATACTGAACCTATTTACGCACGATTTTTTGCAAAATGATCCGCGTTGTCCGAAGAAGCTTTTAAGCTATTGAAATCTTAAATCTGACGCGTAGAAGGAAAGTTAGAGAACTAAATGCTTTTATTTATTTATGTCTTTTAAAAGATAAGTCATTAATATTACGTGACATTATATTTAGATTTTTTCCTTTACTTTTTTGACAATAGTTGTTCTGAAAATATTACAATTGTTTAAAATATTTTTAGACTTATTTTAACCATAATTTAAGTGAAATTACCATATATTATAAATAATCATTAAAATTAATCAACTTGTCATCCACTTGCGTCCATTTTCGTTTGATCTTTCACGAGTAATTATTTGAGTACACGCTTCCAATTTTGTCGTATTATAGTACTGTATTTGTAGATCCACGCAATTAATTTGCAAATTTTAGCTTTCTTATGAGGCAAGCCGCTGCAATTTGCTTTCGCCAAAGCACACCAGTGGAATAGTATTTCGTGTAGGTAAATGTTGACAGTTCGGAAGAATGTCGTATACATATAAAAATAATATTGATTAAAAAAACTCTAATAAAAATAGAAGTCTCCTTACTAACGGCGACATCTATGCTGATTTGTGGAAATGACAAATTTAATTGCAGTAGTAAAACACAACATGCATATGAAACAAGTTGTGCAAGGTTGTCTCTTTTTTATTGTCTTGTTTGTTACTTTAATTACAAAGATTAATTATAAACAAATCTGTCACAACACAAATGTATTTTTTATCATCTTTTAATTTACTTATTTTTTACATAATATCAAATTCGACGCAAGTTCCCACGATTGATTGTTTTGCCAAAATGTTTGATGACACAGTGCGGGCGAACGACAGTCGAAATGTACCCAGAGATGAGTTGTATTATTATTATTATATATTAGTTTGCCATAACGTCTACACATTCCTGTGTGTTGCTTACATTATATTGTCGTGTATTTCTTATTTCATGCTGCCATTTACTTTGGTTATCCTACCTTACTCTGCCACCACTGTATGTATAATCTGGTCAACATGGTATCCTCACATCTATAATGTATATCTTGTTTCATCCAATGTGTGAAAAAAATGAGTGCTTTTTGCTTGCTTCTTCTGTCTCCATCTTCCGTATTTCACAAATTTTGCTAAAAATAACTCGATAATAATCAATTTATGTATTTTATATAATTTACCCCAATGTTATACGTATTTATCCCATTTTTATATGAATTTACCCCAACTTTATACGAATTTACCCCAATTTTATATGAATTTACCCCAAAAATTTATTATAATTTTTACACTTTAATTCACGATTTTTTTTTTCAAATGAATAATTGAATTTAACTGCATATATTATTTTTTCTTTATACAAATTTTTGTTTTTCGTTATGTGACACTGGATGGTTATGAAATCTTTCTTGATTTTCACATTCCAAACACAACCCATTACGACACCTTCAAGCCATTTTGAAAAAATACCATTACCGAAAAATGCGTCCATTTTTGACAAAAAATGACAATTAAACTCGTATACGAAACACTTCCATTGTTCTTTATGATGTAACGCTAATCGCGTATACCGTTCCAATGAAATATGCGCTTGTGCATTTACACAAATAACGTGCCAATTACTTGATATATATATAACTCTTTTGCATTTATGAACTTTACCCGCTGATATTTTTAATAATGAATGTATTTTTTTGTGAAATTTTAATTAAACTTGATTTTTTTCTAAATGTGCCATTTTATTGTTCCTTTATTTTCTCGTCAATGTACGCCGAAACCGTAATTCGGCGGATTGTAATCCTCATTTATTCGATCGCGAATTGTGAAATCAGCGAGCCCGACCGAGAAAGACAGTCCCGCGAGCCAGCAGACCCCCGGCGAAGGGCGCCTGCCCTACCCCGCCGTGCTGAAAGGGTGTCCGAAGCAAAAGGTTCCGCCCCCAGTGCCGCCGCGAGGGTCGCCCAAGATCAAAAGGGGAGGCGGCGCGTCGTCGTCCACCGCGCAGAAAGGTGACGCATTTTCGCACGCAGACAATTACATTAAAACGAATTTCGATTCGCATTTCGGCGGCCCGAAGCCCGCCGCCTTCGGCCCCGCCTTCGGCCGGAAGAAGGACTTTTGGGCCAGGGGCTACGACAGCGACGACGACGGCGGCTTCGTCGACAGACCCACGCCTGTCAGGATCCCACCCCCGCGGGAGGCCGCCGGGAGGGACTTCGCGATCAGGAAACCCAGCAGCGACGAACTCCGCCTGGCGTACCGCTCTCTGAAACCGGTCGGCGTCTCGAGCCAGAACATCGACAGGCTGCTCGTCGAGAGCGCCGAGGTTCACCGCGCCGTGGTCGGCAACGCCCGCATCGACAGCCCGTCGCCCGTGAAACCTCCCAGGCGCGATCTGCGCGCAGACACCCTCGACAAGATTGACGTCGACGACAATTTTTACATGCGGAAACCGGAGGGGTTCTTCAGAACCTACGCGTCCGTTGCGTCGTCTAGCGACAATCCGAATATTTTGGACAATAACATGTGGCATTCGGAGAATCAAAGCCGACTATTTGGCGATGCGAATAAAAGTTCGGCTCGTCAAGAGTACCTTTCGAAGCGGCCCAATTGCGAGGTCACTTCCAATGCTACAGACGACGAAAGCAATTCTTCCGTCAACAGCTTAGAGAACGACTTTAATTTCTGTTTGACAGATACCGATCTTAAGAACGTCAGTAAACTCGGCATTGAAAGAACTAGACGTGCAAGAGCAGCATCCGAGTTCAAAGATCTGGATATATCGCGGAATCCCGCTGCAAACAAATCATTCTTGTATCCGGGCAAACAAAATACACTCAAGAACCAGACGGGCAAGATGGAGAATTTTAATTTGGACCAGGGCGTTCGTGAGAATTTGAATTCCACGCTGGAAGGAGCTTCCAATAAGGCCTTTGGGATGGGAAAATTTATCAAGAGGAAGACGAAGGCTAACAATGACACCAGTTCCGCGTTCAGCGGCGACGACGTGTTGAAGAAAAGCGAAAAAGAGGGTCGCAAGACACCCAGCATGTTAGATCCCGACGCTCTTTCCGAATCCAGCGCGGAGGTCAGGAGTTCTAAGAGTCCAGATTCGGCCGGTGCCAGGGTGCTGAAGAGCGTCATGCACAGGTTCTCGAAAAGGAGACCCAACGAACAAAGCAAAGACAAGAGCGCCGACACGGTGGAACAAACCTTGCCCATTCCCAAGCGCATGAAAAAGGACGAGGCGGAGGACGCGCAGAAACGCGGCGCCAACGCCGGGGTGATGGTCGAGATCACCAAGAAGTTTCCGAAGCTGAAGAAAAAGAGGGAGAAGAGGATGGCGCCCCTGGC
>JADDOH010017301.1:0-38286 GCA_016648135.1 Agrypnia vestita
AAAAAAAAAGTAATATTTTATCTATAGAATGTATTTTTGAGAGGTTGCGTGGATAAGTGCCAAATTCAAGGCAATTTTGAATGGAGATCTTTTATTTCACCAAAGAATTAATGAATTAATCAAAAATATTTAATATTGCAAATACACAAAAGTATACCTACATTAATGCCATTAACATCCTATCACAAAAATTGGTATCTTAAATTTAAAATTTATTTATTAGACAAAAAGATATTGTATTTACACATAATATCTATGCTTATTTCACTACTAAACATATTCAAGTACCAACACACATTAAATAATTTATTTATCATTTTCATTTTTCTGTAATTACTCCCTTCTTTTAACTCGTAGCGTCTGCTTGTCTGCCGAAAAAACTTTGAATCGATTTTTAACCTTTATCCCGTGATCCAATCGAGCTTTGCAGGAAGACTAGTGGCGACGATAAAAATGATCTTACAAATTTTCGTTTAAATTTTTAAAATTATTTTAGTATAATTTTTGATTGCTCGACATTTTAACGGTTTTTTCAAATTGGAAACCATACAAATAAGAAAGGAGCCCGAGGCGTGTAGAAGGCGCGAAACCTGTTTCAACGAGTCTGACTCGAGCCATGGATCGGATCAGTCCGATATATATTGATAGAATATCAAATTGGAAACAATACAAATGAGAAAGTGGGTATAATAAAAACTTGGTTTTTATGGGTTAGTTTTTTTTTTGTATTTATTTTTTAATTTATGTAATGTAATATGAGATTGATATCTATATTTGGAATCATCACCCATGTTTGGATAGTTCCTATAATCAACTCGGCTACAGTAAGAAGTTTGAGAAATTGTGACAGTGGCCCTAACAAAGAAAGAACTTACTTGAGAATAACTGATTATTATATAAAACTAGTTCGTTGAGCAGTGCATCACGAAGTGAAAGCAATCTCCCACTCTCCGCTGTGTCATTATACGGCTATGTCGTTGATGTGTGTGTATATCCGTACCTTGACCATAAATGGAGATGCTTTAAATAATACTGTATCTCATCTGATTAAACGTTACAATGTAATTCACATTTATGTAACATGTAATACATGTAACAATACAACAACAATACATATGTTACAATAACAATATGAATGAATTTAGAAATACAAGTAAGTTTATAGGATAAAAAGCCATGCCTGTTGGTCCAGTGATTAAGACACTCGCATAATGATTCAATAGTCATGGGTTCTAGCCTCATTCCTGGAGAAAAGCAAGAAAGTACTATTATCAAATTACTATTTGCGTAGCAGTGAAAATAAAAATAAAAATAGTGATGTGAACCGTACTTCATACATGCAACTGTTTTCAAAAAAAGTGCTTATGAAATCACTTCATATTTTGTTAATTTTAATATTAACATGTTGGTTATATTTCTGGAATCTTCTCGTGTTCGACCGGCATCCATATCTTTCTAAAAATATATTTAATCATATGTGGCCTTCTGTCTCGGTATGCAATAATTTGTCTTATATATTAATTATCAAATTAGTTAAATAATGAAAAATAAATACAAAAATAAATCATACTGATTTTTTGTGAAATGAATCTTTTACACTTCAAAGATTTATATTAACATATTGGTAATTTAATCTTGATATTTCATATCAGAAATATTAAATTGTATGCCACATTACCCAGCTTTTCTGCAACCAAATGTAAATAATATTGCCTTGTTAGATTTCTCAGCTTTTCAAAAATATGTTGCCGCTCTCGGAGAGAAAATGACTACTCAATATTTTTCCGTTCCTTATTTCATTTCAATTCACTTCAGTGTAGATAAATCGGCATATGTTAAAATGTTTCACATTGCTTTCATACTATGATGTATATACTCCACAAAGAATTTACTTTGTTGTTAATATTAAATTTTTCAGAATAAAATTTGTACTTCATGTGTTGATTTATATATATTAAATGAGATTAGGTTAGAGAGAATACTACATAAAACAAAGGGTGCATTCATAGAACTGTCTTACAATTATTGTAAAGTTAATTATACCAAGTCATTCGTTAATAGCTACATGATTTCTATAAAATAAATGTGTTTATATTTAAATATACATGAGAGGATTAGAAGCAAAAGCACCACTTTACATATTACAAGAGTACCGGGCGACGTGTTTGAATATGATTATCTGGCAGTGTCAATTTTTTCATTGAAAACCTTTGTACAAATTTCGTTAATTGGATAGTGGCGCTTATACTTCTAATCCCTACACATAAGCCCAGATAAGTTTTTATTGATTAAAAAGTCAGTGGAAGTAAACTTAAGCTGGATCACTTAACTGTGATTTACTCTCATTTTAATTTTCTGGACAGTTCCACTATCGCACGAATTCACAGTTCACTATATATTCGCTCGAATCTAAAGTTTTCACTGGCTATTAAAACAAACACTGATCGACAGCATCGTCTCGACGTAATTTATAAGGTTTGTTTTCCCGAATATTCTTGTATATATTCGCGTATTCGACCGGTTTCCAGATGATTCTAAAACGTTCTTAAATCATTAAAACTGTTTAGAAATCCTCGACCGAATACAGCTCATTTAGATCGAAGAATCTCGTGGTAATGTCTTGGTTGACCACGTCAAAAATGAAGTGGAAAAGAATGATCCTTGCAAGTGAAAAAACAAACCCTTTTTTTGATAGACCTTAGAAGAATGCCAAGTTCTTAAATCACGCAGAAAGTGATTTGTTGCCGTCTAGCTCGGTATGCAATAACTTATCTGTTGTAATAAGTATCTTATTTGTTATAATAATGGAAAATAAATACACAAATCAAATGAAAATCTAAAGGTTTTTTGTGTTATGCACCTTTTATAATTCCAAGGTTGAGCGAATTTCAATTAAGTAAAGTCGAATTAATGAAAAACATTGTTTGCGTATTTTGTTAAATAGAAGTCTAGACATAATATTATTAAACTAATATTTGATTCGTTTTTGATTCTATCTATTTATTATTTGGTCATTTCACTATTATGAATGTTACATTGAAAATATCAAACTTTTGTGGAGAGGGATCAAGGGAAAAAAGCACACATGAAGTTTAATATTTAATTCATTTATAATGATAAATATAATTATTGAGGAGGCCAAGACCCAACAAGGGTTGTAGTGCCAAGAGTGATGATGATGAGTGATAAATATATTTTATATTAATACAAGCATTATATTTTCTAGAAGAAAAAGCGTGAACTAAATTTTTTACTGATAACTAAATATGCTATTATTGGTAAATCATATATAAATGTGGATAATATATGCATTTGATGGAAATATACAAAATGTGTGCAGATTGCGTGTAACCTAAGACATGCAAATTTTTGCAAATTTTGAGACATTTACCTCAAAATTTAAATTGAAGCGCTGCAGACGATTGCTTAAAATCCCTTGCGATCAACATCAATAAAGCACTAACGCCTCAATGTTGGTACAACAAGAGATTCTGCAAAGATTTTCGCTGATGTAGATAAAAAAATATATTAAAAATTTATAGAAGAAAGAATACCTTACCATTTACCTACACATATACCGCTAGGAAATTAAAACTACTAATTAAAGTAAAACAGAAATTCATGTAAAAGTGCGTCATTTTTGACGGGTTATAGAAAGTATAGACCAAAATATCTCTTAAACATGTTTAAATTTATTTAACTAACGGGGAGCAGTATATTAAACAAATCTACTCCCGATTGAAATTGTACGTCTGATAATGTAATCAAAATAATATTGTCATGGAGTGACAAGCATAAGGAATAGCGCATTATCTGAATTTCTTGTAATACGCCACAACACTATTGCAGGATAAATAACCGTCCACAATTACCTACAACCCTCGTGAAACATCTAGAACAGCCTAGAGAACGAGAACCTTCTACTAAACAATAGAATAATCTAGAAAGTTCGAAAATACCAGCATTTGGGTATAAATAGCGGAACTACGCCGCGGCGCGAGAAGAGTCGTGTTTTGACAGTTGGTTCGGTGTGAAGTCGACCGCGAGTCAACGGCCAGGGTAGCCAGCCATGAGATAATCGATGCGATAGATATCGAGCGAAATGATCGGGCGAGTACTTACCTAAGTGGCGAAATAAACTAGTGCGACTAATACGTGCGATAGTTGGATGGAATGTTCTGGTGAATACTAAATAAAGTGTTCTAGCGATAATAAAGTGTTAATTTATGATTAATATGTTGATAAATAAGAATAGCAATAATTTAAAGAAGAGCGTTAACTTTAATTGCGTTAAGTGACTTTGTTATTTTTTTATATTATTTTTTTTTCTTTTTAAAATAAATAGAGATGCGAACACGGAATATGTGTCACATCAATATTCTTACTATTTTCAAACTAAGCTAAACGCTTGTGCTATGAAAATAGGACTAACTTGCTAGTCTGGGCTGAGATTCGAACCCGCGACCATTGGATCACGAGGCGAGTGTCCTAACCACAAGACCAACAAGCTACTCTTTGTCCATTTAATAATAAATGAATCAGTAATAAATAAATCGATAATTAATTTCCAGCGTTTTCAATTGTTTCTCGCAGCCACGAGACGTGAAGGGAAGCAGGAGGTATGGCTGATTTGAACCGCAATTGGGATGAATTTGCCTATCCTCATTATTCATGTCCTTTTTGTTCCTTTGAATTCTGTACCTAAATATCAACATCTTCCACCTTTTACCATAAATGCATATCTATAGGTAATCACCATTAATACTGTTATCATCGCAAATGTACCAGTCAGTTGTAATCTGCCTACCGCTCTGTTAATACCGCTTCGATTTTTAATCTGTTTTTTTGTCGATTTTTATCTGTTTTATTGATTTTTATACTGTCCGCATCACTTTTTGAACGTGTTTCCCACTGCATCTTAAAACAATTTTTGTTCCCGCTCATTTAATACCTACATCTACAATTGAGACTGAAATTAAAGAAGATTCACAGAAGAGAAATAGCAGCATTCTGTTGATCCCGCTTATCATTCCCGCCAACACGGGTGAGACTTCATTCCTTTTGTAGTCAGAATTGTATATACGAGTGTACAGTAAATATGATTTTTCCTGTCTCGCAAATGTATATCGCGCGCATTCACAATGAAATCAAAAAAATTAAAATTTATTGTTCCGTCCGGAGAAGATATTAAGATAGATAAGAAGAAGATTAAGAAAAATAATTAAGTAGAAAAATACACAAGCATAGTTTTGTAACTGAAAATCGCATACGACAAAAGCAAATATTCCTACCATAAATTGTTACAACTCGTTTGTGCGACATCACTATACATTATCTAGGAAAAAATATTTTGATAGCCTACCAGATAAGATCAGAAAGATGACTAATGCATAAAAAATGCCATCAAATACTTTTTTACCAACAAAATTTCAGCAGTCCTTTTTTACACACAAGCGCTCACTTCTATCGAAGAGATACTGTTTTTATCGAGTTGTAATGTAAACAAAAATCTTATTTTTATTTATATTTTATTTTATTATTTGGTGAAAATCAATAACTATATATATTAAAATAAAATAAAATTTCGTATGAAACCAGCCAACCAGTTTCACTCGACTTAAGCTTCTTCAGGTCGTACTTAGAAACAGTAGTTGTTAATTACGCCCTGACGAAGCTTGAGTCGAGCGAAACCGGTTGACATTTGTAATTAATGAATCGTGGTTTCATACAAAGTTGACGTGTTTTATTACATTTTATTTATTTTTATTTACATGAGTATAAGTTGTATCCCGACAATGGAACCATTAGTCCCGAAACATGTTGTATTTCAACAAATTAGTAATTTATATAAAATATATTATTTTTAATTATATCAAAAATCTTATTGTTTATAAATTAAATATTTAATTAATTCCTTTTAGTAAAGTAGCTGTGCCCGCAGCTTCGCCCACGTGAAATTCAGTTTGAGATCATGAGTATCAGTGAAAAATCAATAGAATCTAAAGTACTCATCTGAATATCGTTGTATAAAATTAATATATATATATATTTTTTATTTCAAAAAAATCCTTGTTTACAAATAAAGGTACTTAATACTAGTTTAACAATAAAATATAAGATAAATTAAACATTTTTTTTTGTTAAATTTGTGGATTGTCCCAAAGTGGCGTTATAGAACACAATTATAATATTTTTTTGAATTCGTCAGTAATATTTATTTTCATAAGGTAGTAATTATATATCTACAAAGTATCAAGTGCAATGTTAGTGAAAGTTGAGTGAGTCATAAGTCCAAGTGTAAATATGTGTAGAATAATTGTTTAATGTAAAAAGGGTTAAAGTTTTGTTTAAGATTATTTTTTATTTTCCTTAATTAATTTATTTATTTATATAGGTATATATTTTTATTTGTAGACATTATTATGCAATTACAGTAAGTAAATTTTCAGTTGCTGTTCTACCTTTGGAGGTAAGCCAGTTGTTTGCTAAAGCTTTTATTTTATTAATTGAGTATATTCTGATTTCCGGGAAGTCTGTTTTAAATATGTTAAATATTTTAGGCCCTATGTATGAGTAATTTTTCTGTCCATGTGTTGTCTTAGTTTTTGGTATTTCGTCAAGGTTTCGTAATGCTTGTCTAGTATTATGTGAATGCGAGTTACTGGTTGCTGTTAGGTGGTTTGTGTTTTTGATGTAGAAGATGAGGGTAGACTTAACGAACAGCTGTCTAACGTCCAGTACATTAAATTCTCTGAATAGTCTGTTTGATTGGTATGTGAATGGTTTCTTATTAATGACTCGGAGCAAGGTTTTTTGTGCCGTTATAGGTGGTTTTAATGTGATTTTGTAAGTACCTCCCCAACTTGGAATTGCATAGTTCAAAAATGACTGGGCAAGAGCATAATAGATAGTTTTGAGTTGCTGTTTATTAAAAATATTACGTATGGATTTAAATAGATAAATGAGTTTTAGAAGTTTTCCCGATAACAGTTCAATGTGAAGTTTCTAGTTTAGGTGCCTCTCTATTGTGATTCCCAAGTATTTCACACTATCTGCCTTTTCCAAGGGGGTGCAACCACAGTTTTGGTGTTGGCAATCATGCATAGTCAATTTTAAATCGCTAGATGGCTGCCCTCTTTTATCTATGCTGAATGTTAGATACTTAGTTTTTTGGAGATTGACTGTAAGCAAATTATTTTCCAGCCAGTGTTTTACCATGTTGCAACCCAGTTCAGCTGCTTTGAAAACAAGATCCCATGTTGAAGCGTGAAAGCGTATTGTATCATCTGCAAAAGTAACTATTTTCCCCCCCGTTGTTAACTTGCATAAATCGTTTATGTATAGGAGGAATAAAACAGTAAATATATATTTTATTAATATTTTAGCACTTTGTGAATTATCCTTAATATATAGCTTACATCCTCGCAGACTTTTTTATAGGCCGTTTTAAGTTATACAAATACTCTATAGAAAGCATTCATATATATTTTACTGTTAAGTCGACCATTTTTGCGTCGATTTTAGTTATAAAATAGGTCACCAAGAAAAGCAATGCCCATCCTGAAAGTCCATTCTAAATATTGGTGTAAGAATTTTTGAAATCGGATGAGTAGTTTCGAAGATTACCTCCTACATTCAAACTTACAAACTTTACCTATTTGTTTAAAAGTATAGATAAATAGAAAAATTACTATCATACAGATTTTAATCCCCATACCTATTTCATTTTCCTTCGTCCCTTAACTGATTGTACTTATTGTTTATCTGGTCCATGTTAATCTGGTGAAATCACGCGGTTGGTTAAATTTTTTGTTTTCACATATGATTATGTTATACCTTATCCAATGAGCTGTTTGAATTCCTGTTTATTATAAATTATAAGGTAAAGGGGGCCAAGAAATGTTTCGCAGCTTCTTGACCTTTGTGCTCGCATTGTGCGCGAAAGATTACAACGCGATGAATAATTGCGGGGTTAACACAGCAATTATTCCTGAAAACCCACGCAGGTAGCTTCGTAAGTAAATACACTAACCAAATTTCCGCCGACGGGCTTGGTTTGTGTTCTTGGCTATATCTTCGTATCACCATCGTAAATTTGGTTAACTATCAGCTCGCACGGCACTCGCGTTATAACCGGTGTAAATTTCTCAGCACACAGCAGTTCCAGCATTAATTATTTTGTTTCATATTCGGTAGCAACACTCGGATAACTGAAAATTAGTCCAAGAAGGGTACTTACATAAATCACTGTACATACGCACATCAGCACCCCGTACACTGTATACGTATTCATTAATAGTTCATTCAGTATTTCCTCTGCTCTGTTTGCGTTTCAGTGAACCTCTCGTTGCTACCTTCTCCATGCCGTAGCAGTCATGAACCAGATGTTTGAGATAATTTTTGTATATTTATTTATTTATTTGTAAAGAAACGTTAAATATGTTCTCAATTTTTAGGTTTAGTCTTGAAATACGCAAAACATTTCAAAATTAATTGTTAGAATAATATTTTTTCTTCTGTATGAAGGTTTGAACTTTGTGATGACATAATTATTTAAATAAAATGCAAATCACTACGTTTTAGATATAAAATCTACATGTTTCGAGAACAATGTTCTCTCCTTCAGCATTGTTTGTGTACTAAAATTGAAAAAGATAAACCATGCAAGTGTGTTACGGTGAAGGTTTGGTGAGGGGAGGGAGGGGTCGGAGGTGTTAATTATAGAATGTCATCTGAAGGGGACGGAATCTTAAGTGGAAAAATATTTAATAGTGGATTGTGTATAAATTTTGTCTGATTATTTATTATAATTAATATTAACACTTTTCCTAATTTCAAGTATTAAGTTAATATTAATACTAATAAACAAAATTTGTGCACAAACCACGACAGAATTTTTTTCCACTTAATATTTCATCCCTTCAGATGAAATTCCATTATTAACACCTTCGATCCTCCGATCCTCCCTTCACCGTAACACACTTGCATGGTTTAACTTTTTCAATTTTAGTACACAAACAATCCTGAAAAAGAGAACATTATTCTCGACACATGTAAATTGTATAATCTATAGCTAGACCGCATTTAAAAGAAAGTGCGCAAAAATTATGTGTGTTACGATGCAAAAAATGAACACAAAATAAGTTTTTCTAGTAAGTAAGTAACCTTTTTTAAACTAAAAAATATATATTTATTTGGAATACTCTATGTAAATAAAACAGAACCGTTAGTATGAACGTTTTATTAAGATAAACCAATGCCATCACTTCGACCTCTTTTCACTGATCTACTGTTGATAATTATTGTGGCAAGTACTTTTTAAAATGTTTTTTCGCGTCTGGCCTGAAACCTATGCAGTATTTTTTGGTTAAGCTACAACAGGCTGTGGGGCCCAGTTATTGTATTGAAACACGTCATAAAAACACTACAGGTTTGGGTTAATCACACAGATGTGCCATTAACCCTTATGTTACTACCCGGGCACCCGGGTATCCATTTCCGACTTCAAGTTAAAATAATTTTATTCATAAACCCTTGATGCTATTGTCCGCCCGGATCCCCATTATTTGAGGTATTTGAAAGAGAATCATGTATTGTTTGATGTAATTTTATTTTCAAAAAGGTATTTTATATGTCCTTAAACTTGTCTAGTCCTCTGATTACTACCGAGGGTACCCGGGTACCCGTATGGTGATAATATTCTCATTCAGTGATACACATAAATTTCACCATCAGATTTCGTTTTATTGTAAAAATGAATCATGTTCGGTTTGTTTTTGAGCCCGGACGTCACATCACCATGATTCGCAAATGATAAAAATATTAGGTCCTTACATATGAAATTGGAGTTTTGCCGTACTGGCAAATTTGATCTCAAATATCTTCTCTTTGGTTAGGAATTCCAAATCCAAATTTATACAGCTATTTACTCATGTATTTGTGTTTTGAAAATTATAATTCATTTGTTTTTTCCTCAATTGTTTTTTTCTTTGCGTCACTCAGTTTACAAAATGAAAAACTTGAAATATCGCGTTATTTACGAGTACGAGTTCCATCGTGGCACCAGTGCTGCAGAAACGGCTCGAAGGATTAATGATGTGTATGGCGACGGTGCCGCAAAAGAAAACACAGTGCGTTTTTGGTTCCAACGTTTTCGTTCTGGAAATTTCGACCTGCAGAACAAGCCCCGTGGACGGCCGGAGACCAAAGTTGATAATTGAAGAATTGAAGGCTATTGTGGAAGCGGATCCATCGCAAACCACATCCGAGTTAGCTGCAGGCTGCGGTGTTAGTGATAAAACTGTTTTAATCCACTTGAAGCAAATTGGTAAGGTGAAAAAGCTTGAAAGGTGGGTACCTCACGAATTGAGTGAAGCAAATCAACAAACGCGCGTTGACTGCTGCGTTGCATTACTCAACCGGCACAATAATGAAGGGATTTTAAATCGAATCATTACCTGAGATGAAAAGTGGATCCTGTACGATAATCGGAAGCGCTCATCGCAATGGCTGAACCCTGCCGAACCAGCCAAACCATGCCCCAAGCGAAAATTGACTCCAAAAAAGTTACTTGTGAGCGTTTGGTGGACTAGTGCTGGTGTCGTTTACTACAGCTTTCTTAAAACTGGCCAGACGATTACGGCAGATGTCTATTGTCAGCAACTGCAAACCATGATGGAAAAGCTAGCTGCTAAACAACCGAGGCTGGTTAATCGCTCTAGGCCACTGCTGCTTCATGATAACGTTAGACCACACACTGCACAACAGACGGCTACCAAATTAGAGGAGCTTCAATTGGAATGTCTAAGACATCCACCGTACTCTCCGGACCTTGCCCCAACAGATTACCATTTTTTTAGAAATTTGGATAACTTCTTGCAAAGGAAAAAATTCAACTCCGATGGGGCAGTCCAAACCGCCTTCAAAGATTTTATTGATTCCCGTCCGAATGGTTTTTTTAGTAAAGGGATCGATGAACTACCTATGAGATGGCAAAAGTGCATAGACAGCAATGGTACATACTTTGATTAAATAAATACATTATAATAAAAAAAAATCGGCTGTATGTTCCTCCCATACAAAACGCCAATTTCATATGTAAGGACCTAATATAACTTTCTAATATGATAAGTTTTTTTGGCCCATAAGAACATATTTTAACATTATCATTAGATCCAAATAATAATAAATGACTGGATCGAGTTTAAGTCTCCTTTATTTTCACCGGGATATACTTTTTATTTCGTCTCAATGTGCCAATGATTGCCATTGCCATTATCCGAGATGAAATAATATGTTGTGCTTTGGCAAATTACATTTGACATTTTTCTTACATTGGCAATTTACATTGGACACTTCTGAAGAAGTGTTCATCGTGAAGCTTCTCAAGTATCTTGATAGTTTTCGGGTACACTTAGGGCTTATTGGCTCTGGAGCGCGGGTCCAAGCCTGTGGTATCATTCTGGCGATTGTTTCTCTCCATTGTGCGCAGCCGGGCCGCCATAACTCGCCGCGACAGGCGCGCGCCGCCGCCATCTGGAGCCGGGAGAAAATTGCGCGGGAAGACTACACGTCCGCGGCGCCATTACTTTATTTTTAATATTTGCAATAACCGCGCATATTTTTCAGCGCCACTTTATATCGGAGACTGTCTCGGGTATGTAAATGTTACTTACATTATTCATGAGTACAAAGTCCCCGTATACATTTTAAACGCGGTATATAAACAGAGTCTTTTCATTTTCCCGTACCTAGACGTAATATAACTCAAGCGTTTTAGCCGTCAGATAAGATGGTTCAAACTTTAGAGAATACGTTTTTATTAGGTTGGCGGGAAAATATTGTATTGTGAGTCAGTATTTTTTTCAATGAAGCGTCATTTTACCGTGACCATTTTAAATTAATCGTCACAAACGTTACGTTTCTTTAGATAAGACTGTTTTCACAGCCTTAGCTCGTGGCCAAAGTACATATAATATACAGTAAAATTGCGTCATTTTTGAAGGGTTATTACTAGTTATAAATGATATGTATGATATATTTGGACTTACCTATCTTTCCCGTGTTCTAAAATAATAAGTACCCCTCACTACTTTGTACGATTTCGCCATTTTCTTGCTGTTTTTTGATAGTGCACTTTCGTACACGTTGCGTTCACGCAACGCCATTTTGAAGCGATTATATTAAAGATAATTACTACGCTATTTTTAATACCAATAATTTACGGCATATATTATTTTTACAGTTAGTAAACACTTTTTTAATTTAAAGTGTACATGAACTTAAAAAATCAATGAAAAAAATTCAATATACCATGAAACTCAATGTCTGTCTGTCTGTCTACATACAAGTGTGTACACCGTTTGTCGATCTGATCCCATTTTCCATACTTATTATAAAAGACCCGGCTGGTAACGTAGGAGACATTTCTCCCTTCCCATTTACCCTTCCCCCACCACTGATATATTTTCCATGCAAGTTTGTATCGTTCGACCGATCTGACCCAAATTTTTCAAACTTATTCTTTAGGACTTAACGGGCAACATAAGCGACATTGCCCCCTCCTCCTCCCCTGATATATTTGTCACGCAAATCTGTATCGTTCCATCCATCTGATAACAAAGGATAAACCCCACCCCCTTTACCCCTTCCCCTCCGCCTGATATATTTTCGATATACATCAGTACTGTTCCACCGATCTAACCTAAAGAATAAGTTTTGTATACTTATTCTTTAGGACACGGTGGGTAACATAAGCGACATTGCCCCCTCCTCCTTTATCAATCCCTCACCTGATATATTTGACATGCACATCTGTACCGTTGGACCGATCTGACCAAAATTTTTCATTCATTTTCTTTAGGACCCGGCAATAATCATAGGCCATATTTTCCACCTGGACATCCCATCCATCCCATTCTAGATTCAATGGAAACGTTATTTTTATGTGTGTTTTACGTGGCTTTGCAAAACAATGAACGCATGTTTCCGTCTCATAATCTTATTTTTAACTTAATCCTTAACCTGTGCATCGATAGGCGCGAACAGCAATTTAAAAATAAAACAAAAGTATTTATCAAGGCATCAAACAATTCGAGTATGCATTTCCTAGTGTATTTATTACATTGATTAAGCAAAAAAATTGAGTACCAGCTTTACCGTAGTAATTTTTTTTTCAAATTGTTTCGTAATTAATTGCGCGTAAATTTGTTTCGGATTTGAATTTTCGAAGAAACGAGTTAAGTTTTTTGTACTCACGGCTGTTTTGGGATTGAATACAGGGCGAACTTACCCTGACTTAAATTTCTTTCGCCCCGTAATATAAGGGTTTTGTACAGATCTAGCCCTCGGGAAAGTGGACGACTTTCCGCCCGTTGTAGGGGTGAAAACCCTCCGCGTGTCTCGGAAACAAACAATTTCTAAACCTTTCCCACCCCACACCACACACAAAATTCTAACTTAATAATATGTTAATTTAAAATATGATTTTTATTTAGCTTTGTACATTACATTATTTAGCTACACATACAATATAGGAGCAGCCCCTCTTATCGTCAGGTATAGTTAATAACTATGTAAAAAACAAATTTTATCAATCTATTCGGAGGGTTTGTTTTTTGGCCAATAACGGAAAAGCTCTAGGACCGAAAAAATGGATTGAAAAATGATATTATTCACAAGTTTGTTTTCAGAATTTAATTTTTTTAGGATTTTAACGGTATTCAAATTGTTCAATATCTATCGTCTATGACAAACCAAGTGAAGTTTTAATTTATGACTGTCCGAAGAATGATTAATTGTGATTGGAAAGTTCAGAGAAATTAACATTTTTAAGGCAATTTCGATGTTCTTTTATAAATGTGTGTGTACAAAGTTCAATTTGTATTTTATATTAAAATTTTGCACCATGCATCACGATACAACTGTAAAATCTTTCGATGACATTAATAGTATGTTTATTATATTATTAATATCATCGATATATTAATATCAATTATAATATTATTAATATCAAAATTATAATAACAGAAACACAATGTGTGTTTTAAAAAATATTATTTGGAGCAGGAATGACAATGCTTTGTTTGGTTTTCACGGCCGTTCAGAATCTTCTGGCTTTAGTTTTTGGCCAACGTTTCGGATTCCATTGCAGGATCCATCATCAGGGCTGAAGTATGTTCTGTTATTATTGACCAAATTTACATAAAAAAACGAGAAGTTAGAGTTAAGGAACACTTGAGGTATGTAGCAATAATTAATTATAATAACTCTGAATTAGCAAATCATCTTACGGTTATGGATCATTATTTTGATATAAGAAGGGTTTACAAATTTTACATTAAAATTATACAGATTTATTATTATTTGATAAATGAGAAAATTCGGAAATAAGAAAAACTTAATAATGAATTAAATATTATAAATAACGAGGTCCTATAACGATTATTTTCCTTTTAAATTTGTTTTCATATTAGTACTTAATTATTATTCATTTATTTATATTTTTTTTTTCCTCTCTATACTTCACTTCAATTTTTGATACTTAATTTGTTACTATACATTGTATTCTGACGAAAGGACCTGACACATTTGATATTTTCAATATACAAATGGTGAAAACAAAGTTAATTTTTATAAATTATAAAAAAAATATATATATTTTATTTTTAAAAGCATTTTTTTATTATTAAATACATATATTAAAATCAAATCCAAATGTTCCAATCCAAATACGAGTATAACGTAAGATGAAACTCTGAATTATCAAGGGCTCCAAATGACTGTCACAGCGCAGGATTTTTGATACTTAATTTGTTACCATACATTATATTCTGACGAAAGGACCTGAGATATGTTGATATTTTTAATAAACAAATGGTAAAAACAAAGTTCATTTTTATAAATTATAAAAAAATATATATATTTTGTTTTTAAAAGCATTTTTTTTATTATTAAATGCATATATTAAAATCAAATCCAAATGTTCCAATCCAAACACGAGTATAACGTAAGATTAATTAACTCTGAATTACCAATGGCTCCAAATGACTGTCACAGTGCAGGACAGAATGGAGGAAGAGTGTTGTTCAAGCGATAGGCTCCAGATCCAATTAGATGAAGACGATGACGAATAAGAAAACCGCAGAATAAGTTAGAAAGGATAAAATATAAGGTATGCATGTCTATCGATTTTTAAATTTTCTACCATTTAAAAAGTGTATTCTGTCATTATTGAACAGATTGTCATAAAAAATTACTTTGCACTTAAAAATCACATCTTCCTTTCGTCACAACGACCTGTTGATCAAGTGTATGTCACGGGATCGTGGCTCTTGGAGAAAAACGAAACACTATTTCAAATTTTATTTATTAAAACACAAATTCACTGGACAAGAATTTAATCAGTGCACCGTTCTTAAATTCACAATTCACATTGGTTCATGAATATTGCATATAGGTTTGCATCAATTTACGTCGCTAGAACCTTCTCTGCACTCTTGTCTATCGAGAACGTTCCGCTAGTTTCTAGAGTTTTATAATAGAGAATAGTCCAGTTGATTTTAGATTCATGTGGACTATTTGAGAGACTTTGATAATGCCCAGTTACCACTGTTTTGGACTCTCGTGGCACTATTTTAAGAAATAAAAAATATCAAAGTGCTAATAAAGTATTACTTATCCAGATTAACAGATAACTGATAACAAGTATCAATGAAGAAAAGTTGCGTTCTTTGAACACATTCTCCAGAATGAGAAAGATAATTCCATACAACTCGTTACTCATTATACAGGGGAAAACAGAAAGAGTAACAAAGAGGTTATCTTACTGCGTAACTCAAAATTTGGTCGCCAACTTTCAACACTAGACGGCACATGACGAATAACAATGGTTCGAAATTGTACTTTGTTTATATTGCCTACAAAATACCTACGGCACGTTTTCATTATTTACCATTCGTTCTTCTGATCTGTTTCATATGCCTGTGCTCAAAGCATCACAGATATCCTTTGTTAATTGACTTATCCACTCATATCGCTGTATTATTTTTACCACTCCCTTGGCCCGGTCCTAAATAGTGGACTTCCGGGGAGATTACTTAAAGCAGTAATGTCCAAAAATGTTATTATTACATATTAAAATGATTTAAAAAAATTTTGGTTTAAAAAAATAATCACGATTATAATAATCAAAAAATGCTAATAATGGCTGTTTTTTCTTACACTTACATACAGAATTTCGTAATTACTGAAAATTCTCGGTAATGCGTTCACGCATCGCTCAGCTATCCGTTTATTTATTTTAAGTTAATTACAATGTGAAATTTGAAATAGCTGAAGCATATTAATAAGTAACAATAAAATATTTTACCTCTCAAAGAAAGCAGAAATGCTCGTGTTTAGAAAGGGAGTTCGCTTACAGTGTAATATAATCAAAGTAATGTAATTTTACGAACAGTCTATACAGTCTAAAACACATATGTTTGTAGTAGAAATGGAATATTTAATTGAAGTAAATAAAAAGTTATACTCTTACAAATAATTGTGAAATAACAATGAAATATACAGTAACAAATAAATTGAAGTGAGTAATGAATTAAAATTCTGAGGCAATCCTGACTATGTTTGTTAAAATACGGGGAAAGAGAGTAGCTAATCAACTTAAAAACGGGGCTGGATAAAATGGAGGGTACAACACCGAAAATAAAAATTGTTATTAAGGCGACGCATTCACTTCAAGTGACTTTCGACTTTTTTTTACGAAAATGTGGGTATTTATTATTCATTTATATCAGAATGTATATGATAGATAGCAATTTTTTAGGGCGATAACTTAGATCAAACCTTTGTTTTTATATAAAAGTAATAAACAATAATAACAATAGGGTGAACGGTGCTTTGAATGCAATAATTTCTAATAAAAATATGTCTACCGAGGCAAAACTGGCGGTACATAATGGAGTTCTGGTACCGACACTAATGTATGGAAGTGAAGCCTGGAGCTGGCAGAAGAGGAACGAAAGTAGATTGAATGCAGTGGAGATGAGGTCCCTTAGACGTATGTGTGGTAAATCCATGTATGATAGAGTAAAGAATGAAGATATTAGGAAGGAATGTAAAGCTGATCGTAGCATAATACAGAGAATAAAAATAGGGTCGCTCAGGTGGTTTGGGCATGTTGAGCGAATGAATGAGGAAAGAATGGTAAGAAAGATATATGATGCAAGTGTTGACGGCGCCAGAAAAAGAGGGCGACCACGGAAGACGTGGCATGACCAGATTAACCAGATACTGGAAGATGGTCCTGTTAGAAGTCTGAACAACCGTCGAGCTTGCATGCGAAGATGTATGAATGTAGACGAAGCGAAAGTTGTATGTCAGGACAGAAGAGTATGGCGCTCTATCCTCTCTGCCTACCCCCTCGGGGAAACGGCGTGATGGTAAGTAAGTAAGTAAGTAGTAATAATAAATCATAAAATTTCTGAGTATCTTTCTCTTATTAGAAAATATTTTGTGTGATATATTTATTATTTTGTGGTATTTATTATTTAATACAGATATTTATATATTATATAGGATTAAAAACACAAGTTTCATCGAGCCAACATTGAAAAAATAAAATAATTCAGTTGTTGCCTCAAGGGTAAGAACAAAAGTATTGTGTTGTAAATTCGGAGGCTTCGCAGGGTTGATCCAACATCAAGTTTCACCCGTCCCCGCCCTGACAATAGGGGTCCGACGACCTTGGGGAATCCTCATTTCTAAGGGCAATTCTGAAGTCCGCCGCGGTCAATAGACACTGATTCTTATTGCTCGTATTGTTAGACCAGGGTGGATAATGGGAAATCCCTGCTTTGTAACTACCAGTCGCACAGGTATTTGAGAAACATATTACACAAATATACGATGGGAACAAGTTTTGGGTTAACATTATTTACCCTCGAGCAAACAATGATGATAATGAAAAACTTTTGGGTGGTTATATTTTAGGGATACTTTTTTACGTATATTGTACCCAAAATTTTCTAAAATTATATGAGGTAAAATGGGCAAGGTGAAAAAACTCGTCGAGCTTGAGGTATAAAATTCTGTACCTAATAATAAAATATTTCAAGCCTACATTTATTTTTAATAAATAATAAAGAGTATGTTAATATACGAGTACGTGTTTTATTTTTTGTGTACAAAACGTTTAGTTAAAGTTAACGCGAAAGCATATTCTGATCCCTAAAAAAGGGCAAGTCGTGCGTAACTTAACCCTACACTCATGTTGTGACGTACAAAGAAACTACTCATACGCCCGCGAGGCACATCATATTGACTAATGATTTTATTCAAAAACTATAAGTATGATTGATATGTTTTGACTATTTCTATAATTTTGTATATTACTAAAAAAAGAACATAATTTTGTATTATATTTATATATTTTTTATTATAAAATCTAATTTTAAGTCTTCTCTTTAAAAAAACCACTTGAAGTATACACTTTAAAAACTACTACTACTACCACTACTGCACTACAAAAAATAGTTAATTATGAAGAAATTAACTAAAAAAGAGTAACAAAGTAGCAAAAAAATATTTTAGGTGCATTCGGTACACACATGCACTTGATGTTCGCCGCAGATATATTTTTGACACTTGGCACATGTCATTTTGGACATCCTCTTCTTTTTAATGTTTAATTCTTATAATTGCTTGCTTTTGCAATATCTTCTTTTTTTGGTGGTGTTGGACCCTCATTTACTACACAAGAGTCTACGGAAGGTTTTTTCAGGATAACTTCGATAATATCCCGGACATTGCGTTTCAACGTAGGTGCTTCTAGTCTTTTTTGCATCCATTCAGTAGCCAACTGCGTATTAAGTTCTTTCATATATTGTCTTTGACTCAGGGGTTTCTCACTTTTTGTTGATATATTATGATAATATACAACATATGAATTCACGGAAGATATATTTACTGCTCACTTTTTATCACTGCTAAATACCTCGACCCTGAAAAGGTGTTATCAAATAGCTCAGTTGCAGAAAGATGGTTATCTTTCATTGCAGCAGTTAGCGTCAAAATACCAAAAAAGGCTCTTATTTCTATGAAGGATGTATCTCTGCAGGTAGCGTGGGTATTTCCAGTAGGTCTTTTTCTAGATATTTTCACATTTGTCCACTTCACTATCTCACCAATAATGCCTTCCGTGATGAATAAATCAAAACACAAACTAGTCTCAAAGATATTTCTACACATTCTAGTAGGGCCTCTAGAAGTGTGCACAATGTTGCACAAAATGTTGCTAGTAGCAGTTCTACCTCGACTTTCACCTTTAGAAGTAGACCAATAGTGCTGGTTTTTACCCTTCAATGTTCGACGTGCCGGAACAAGGGTATGGCGATCAGAACTGGATGGCTCCAAAGTCTCACTATTTCCTGGGACAAAAGATGGCACAGATTCTTCAGCCCTTCTTTTACTGGAGTCTTCTATAATTTCATCTTCCATGTATCCTTCTTCTACATCGTCCTGAGCATCATCATCGCTTACGTGATCTTCAGTTTCAGAGTCATCTCCCGAAAAGTTATCATCATCAAGTTATATTCGCTTTCTTCTAGCCAATTAGCTATTATGTCATCCGTAACTCTTCTATTACTAGTCATGATGTTGAAGTTTCAAACAGTACCTAAAAAAAGATAAAATACACAAGAAGTGACTAATAATGCAAAAAAAAACTTACAAAATATTTTGATTAATAGCGCAAAACTTACATGCAAGCTACTCATATGTCTTTGGAGCGCCAAGGGCCATATCCAAAAAATTAGCAAACTTACCATAATGCAACAACCGTCTTGCGACACGTGCTGCCAATGACAGATGTCCTTAAACGTCAATGCGATACGCGCAAAGGATAAGAAGAGAGAGCAATATATAAAAAACGCGGGCGCCTCTGCGACGTAGAGTAGTAATCTAGGGTTAAAGGACTTGCACCAGCATAACTCGATTGCGTTGTTCTATGGCGCGGCAACTAGAGCCGGGTTTGCCAATATGATCGTCAATCTCCGATAGGAGATGGCACTATAAGAAGAAGAAAGATATAAGTTCTAAATACGCAATGCTAAGTTTGCTTTCGCATTTATATAAACTGCTAACAAAGATCATAATGCTAAAATTTGATCACTACCAACCCGTAGAGCAAGCCGGCTTTCGCAAAAGTTTTGGAACCAGAGACCACATTCAAACTCTGAGATAGCTCATAGAAAAAACAACAGAGTATAATATACCTGTACACTTTGCTTTTATCGACTACCAAAAAGCATTTGACTCAGTTGAAAGGTGGGCAATCATCGAAGCACTCCAAAACACGCGAGTAGACTCTAGATATATACGATTAGTAAACTTTATATATGAAAATGCAACTATGAGTGTTATAATTGACGACGACACTAGAACTGAAAAAATAAAAATAGAAAAAGGTGTCCGACAAGGTGACACAATCTCGACTAAACTCTTCACGTTAGCCTTAGAAGATGTATTTTAGACCCTGAACTGGGATAAAAAAGGTGTGAAGATAGATGGCACATATTTAAGTCACCTCAGATTTGCTGACGACATACTAGTTGTAAGTAATAATATCAAAGAACTAAGTATAATGCTAAAAGAACTACACGAACTATATCGAGCAAAGTTGGTCTTAAGATGAATATAAAGAAAACAAAAATTTTGAGTCCAGAGAACAAAGTCATCACTATCAATGATAATATTATTGAAATAGTAGATGAATATATATACCTAGGACACAAGATAAAAATGAACAAAGATAACCAAACAGCAGAATTGCCAAGACGAATAGGAATGAGCTGGGCTGCTTTTGGCAAACACAAACATATCTTCGAGAACAAAGAGATCCCAATTAGCCTAAAAAGAAAAGCCTTTGAATCGTGCATACTGCCAGTGATGACGTATGGATTGGAGACTATGGCCCTTACAAAGAAAAGTGTAGAAATGCTCAAATGCACGCAACGATCCATGGAGAGATCCATGTTAGGAGAAGGCTAAGAAACGACGAAATTAGGCGCAAAACTATAGTAGTGGATATCATGGATCGTGAAGCGAAGCTAAAATGGCAATGGGCAGGACACGTTGCAAGACAGGATACTACAAGATGGCCTCCCAGAGTTCTGAAATGGAGACCTTGGGAAAATAAAAGAGGCATCGGAAGACCTCAAGAGAGATGGGCCGATGATATTGTCGCTGTGGGGGGAAAGAAATGGCTACAATTAGCCAACAACAGGGGAGAATGGAAAAATAAGGAAGAGGCCTATATCCAGCAGTGGAAGGACGAAGGCTGATAAAGAAGAAGAAGAAGATGTTTTTATAAAAAAACAATAAAAATAATGCAATATTTAAAGGGGGGAGTAGAATGATTGCTAAATTACTTCTGACCCTAGCAAAGATAAGTTACTAATATCTTCTCTAAATAGTTCGGTTTCATTTCAGTTGAAAGAGGTTTGGCAGTCAGCCAAATAATTATTTGGTTCAGAGATACGGTTTATGAAGGATAACAAAAACATTCAAAGTCATGTAAAAACCGTTAGATAAAAAATGAATTATTTACGTACAAATAAAGATAGAATGTTTATCCAATGTTCATTTAACTCTTGTTTATCCAAGGTGTTAGAAAAAATTTGCCAGTTAAAAAAAATGGAAAAAATATATAAAATTACTGATATAAGTTACGAGAAATAATAAAAATAAATAACCCTCGATATTGACGTAGTTTAAATTTATCATTTAACGTAATGCGCCCGCTTCGTAGGCGCACTCAAATTTTTCTTCTTCTTATTATTAGCAGTTCGTTAAATTTTCTGATATAAATTTTATTCTTAAATTAACAATAATTTTTTAATAAATATTTGATTGCGACTACAAAAAAGCAATTTGATGGTAATATGGGCAGGCTTTGTTTCAAGATAATCTATGGACGAAGAATATGGAATTGTGTCTATGAGACAGATAACGAGCCAGAAGACGTCAGAAGTCTTGTTGGGTCACGAAAATACAGACAGAGTCATGCGGAGGTTTTTAAGCCAATATTCAGAGTTTTCGACACATAACAGCTTAATACTTTTAACAGAGCCACCCTCCAATATTTTATATATTTGATAGTTCCAGGTCTTTCGCGGCCTTTCATGCATTTTCTAAATTATCTTCTTCTCACTCATCTGTTCCACATGGTCAAACCATCTTAGAGATCTTTTCTTTGCTCTATTACGTCACCTAGCATTAAATTCACTTCGAATTCTTTAATTCTTCACTCTGTAGAACGAAGATTTCTAATACATACGTCAAAGCGAACGCATTTCTACTGCATTCAGTCTACTTTCATTCTTCCAGGCTTCATTTTTGTACAATCAGAATTGGCTCCAGAACTCTGCTATGCACTGCTCTATACTCTATACTGCTTTCGATATCTTTCTCAGCCTTACTGTTTTTACTAAACATACTTCTAAAAACACAAACTTGTTCACTTGTTTTAAGGTTTCGTTGATTAACGTTACATCATACTTAGTCACTCCGCCATCTCTCTCAAACACGATCATTTTCGATTTGCCTACATGCATCAGAATTTCACTATCCATCCACTTTGGACATTATAGCTACTATGCACTACATGTCAGTTTCTTTATTAATCACTGCATCATCCATAATATAACAGGCAGGACACAGTGAGCTCTTAAACTCTCGCTCCTACTTCTAATTCTTTCATTTTTTTCGTACAATTGTCCATGTACACGTTGAAAGCTATAGTGACACAACCCATAGATATTCGTTTGATAATTTTTGTAAAATCAAATCATGATATGAATGCCCCATTAATAGTAACACAAGCACTACTTTCCTTATGAAGGAAAGCAATTGCCTGAGCATTCAGACAGAACCAGCATTTTGCAAATCTACGAAGATGCAAAAAATTATTGATTCATTGTCGAAAACTTTTCTGTCAAATATTTGATCCATGCATCCTATTATACTCATAAAAGCTTCTTACATACCCCACAATTTTGCTTTCATTATCATCCTCACTTTTTTACCAACAGCCCGTGCGCGACCATTTTACTTTGTATACAGGGATGATTTATTTTATCCAATTGATTAGAGCCTCTAAACATTGGCAAAATAGTGCATGGAGCCACGTGAAAATTACTGGACCACCACTCTGGAAAATGTGTAGAAATTAAAAACATGGTAAACATATCACGTTTATCAATCAATATATATATATATAAAAGAAACCCGTTTCCCTATCCACCAAGTTTTTTCCACAACCAGCCACAATAACCCATCGGTGGTTATGGTGGTGGATAGCCCTTGGTGTCACATCAAAAATATGCGAATTTGGTGGGGGTGGCTGTGCGTGGGTGGGAGTGGGTGACGAAAATGTGCTTTCTAGCACATTGTTTTGTTATGGGAAGGCCGCAAATGCTTCAGATTGTTTCAAAATAGGCGCGCCGTCTGTGTCGGTGATTCTAGAAGGTTCTAGAAAATTCTATAAGGTTCTAAGCTGAGTGGCGGAATGTGTCGGTGTGTCTAGAAGGTTCGCGAAAGTTCTATGACGATCCAAACAGTCTACTAAAAAACTACGCGTGCGAAGACGCGCGGGCCCAGCTAGTTAAGACATAAGATACTTCCGTGAAGTATTAAATACTCGGCGAGAAAATATTACGTAATATAAAAAATAGAAGCCTCTGCTATACATTTGCGATTCTGAGAGCTTCCCTCAGGCGAGCTATCGGAGTCGCTGCACTGGCTGAAATTGAGAAGTCTGCCTTGATTTACTCGGCGGTATTATTTGCCGCCGGGACGTGACCGGCATCGGCCCCGGCGGGCTGGCCGCAGTTTGCTCGGAGGAAGTGAGAAAAATTGTGCGGAAAATGAATGAGCCGCGGGAACGCAGGATGTATTAAATATGAACCGACGGCGGTCTGCGGTGTATAATCATTTTAAACCTCATCTGGAATATTAACACATGCCGTATTAACGAAAATAAAATAAAACTACTATATAATACAATATTTATATATATATATATATATTATATATATATATATATATATTATATATAGATATATAGAGGGCAAAGATGGAGTGAAACGTACTCAAAGGACAATCTCTACCTTAGAGTTCGGAACTGGATGAGAGAGCTGGCACTAGAACCGAGATGAGTGGAGGAAGGATTATTGAGGAGGGCCAGTGACCCACTAAGGGTGTTGTTGTAGGCCACAAAGAGTGATTGTATATATATATATTATAATATATATATAATATATTGTCATGAGATTCGAAAACGATAAAATGCACACAAACGAAATATTAGTGACAATCTAGAAGACATTAGAAAGATCTGTAACATGCGAAATTATATCAGAAGCTTCTGTGTGTAGTTTTTTGGGATATTCCGACGAGTATATGTGACCTCTCTGGCTGACGTTTTGGATCCCATTGCAGGTCCAGTATTAGAGCTGATGTGATGAGTAAGTGTTGATGTCTGGGTTAGGTTAGGTTAGTTACAAGTCAGGGTGTTCCAAGTTTGTGTTAGGCTAAGTACCAGCTTGCAGTACCGGTCTAAAGCAGGGTGTGTATCTTAATGTAGTGTGTGGTGATACCGTATCACGACACACCGACACGGTACTACACACAGAAGATTCTGAACGGCCGTGAAAACCCGAGAAAATTTTTATATCACAAGCTTCGAGAAAATCAAATCTTTGTAAACATCCAGTGCCATTGCGCTTAACACAGTCATTGAACGGCAGCGAAAAATCACAGATAGACTAAGGGGCGATCTGAGCGAATACAATCAGCCAGCGATGAATATAAAAAGTGCACGAAGTTAGTAAAAGAAACGGTGATATAAGTATACCAGAGACAAGATAAATATTCTCAAGTGAACGAAGTAATGCGAATTACGGAATAATAGTGTTTTAGTCAAGTTTTGTGCCCAGTGAGTCTGTGTTATAAATAAAATTTGAATAATTTTTCGTGTTTCATTTAACCTCGCTGTAAGAATCTATAAATATAAACATATTAATTATTATTTATGCACAAAAAAATCGTTCTTATATACAAGATATAACAGAGAGTGGAAGTCTAGAATAAAAATGTTCTAAGATTTTCACGGTCGTTGAAAATTTTCTGGTTTGTGTTTTCTTGTGTATTCTGCCAATTACTGAAGATGATGCAGTTGGCATCGAAAACGTTTTAATTTATTTTTTTAATTAATGTGTCATTGTGTGAAGTAAACAACGTGGTGTTTTATTCCTAGTTAATTACAATGAACTTCCACAAAGTTACTCAAGAAAATTTCGATTTTTTTTTATTTGTTTATATAAGATACAGTTTTATTCACTTTTTTACTTAAGACTAAAATTAATACATTTTTTTTGCTGTACCTCTCCAAAAAGAGACTAGTTCTTGGAGAGGGATTTAAACTAATGTATGATTACACATTTTTCTTTAAAAAATAATAATAATAATATATATATAATATATATATATATATTTATTTTTTTTGGAACTGAGAATTTTGTGAAGAGTATTGGTGTTGAGAAAGTTGTTTTTTTTTAGTATTACTTTGATAATCGTTCTCTGTATTACTTTCAGAGGGTTCATTATGTTATCACTTGCCTCTCCCCACACAATAATGCCATACTGCAGGAGAAAGTGGACAGTAGCGATATACACCCTTTTAAGTTGTTTACTTATTTTCCACAATACAAATTCACTTACTGAAATGCTGAAATGCGACAGGTTCCAAGACGTATGGATGCAATGAAGAGGCTAATGGTATAAGGCAGAGTCGAAATTATTGATAATATTTTAGAATTTTCAAATAATACTGTCAAGTGACACAAATATTTTCCATTGTTGTATGTATGCTCATAAAATATTTATTTTCAAAATTAACATTTCTAACATATTGTAACGAAATGGAAAAAGAAATTATGTATAGAATTCCTCGTAATGTGTCAATGACGACAATAACATCGAAATCCTTTAACCTTCTACTACATTCTGGAATACGCTACCACACTAGAACAGTCAGAAAGCTACGAGAACAAACAACAAATGTCTCGAATGTTTGGAAAGTCAACAAGTATGCTATAAAAGCGAAGCCGTGTCCATAGTTAAGTAGAGTCGTTTTTTAACATTTTTATTCAATGTGAAATACGCGTGAGCCGCGAGACGACGCCCAGAGTGGCCAGTCGTGAATTGCGAAGCGACAGATGTCGAGTGAAATAATCGAGCGAAGTACCCGATTAGCGAAAGAAATAAGCAATAAATACTATGTATGAGAACAGAATATTTTAGCAAGTGAAGAAATAAATATATGTTACCCAGCGATAATAAAGTGTTTATACAAGAGTGATATATTGCGATATAGTGTAGATTAAAGAACAGCGTTAAGTTTAATTCGTATTAAGTGACTTTGTACGTTGAATAAATATTTGATCACTAATTAATTTCCAGAGTTTTCATTCATTCCTCCCGCAGTCACGACTCGTGACAATATTTTCACGAAATGGAAGAATCAAACAAAATTACGTACCATCAAAATCTCTCGAACGGTCCACATGAATCTGATTATTCTCGTGGATACTGATAATATGTAGAGATAAATTACTCGAACGCTCTCGAGGCATCGCGAAATGAACATGTCTTATATAAAATACAAAGTGAGCGTGGGCGTGAAGTTGTTTGACAGTGCAAAATGGAAGTGCACAGACAAAACGACAACGGAACCTTGCGACGGCGGCTAGCAGTGTAGCCAGCGAATGTGTGTTGCAGCGACAGTAAATCAAGAAAGTACCTAGCGGCCAGTGAAAAGTTTTCCAGTGCGATTTAAACAATAAACATCAGTATATAATAGACAAGTTCACGATTAATAATTAAGAGTGTGAATTACGAGTACGAAATAGTGTGTGAAATATTCTAGAGACATTAAGTGAGTATTAGTATTAGCATTAGTGAGGAAATAGTTCAGAGAGTAATTATTAAAGTGATTTTGAGGAAACCTTCAATTTTCCCAACAAGGAAACTTTTCAACATTTTTAGCGTCCTGAATATTAATCAAATCAAAAAAAATTTGCGCTACTTCAAATTCTCAAAATGTACTTCAATAATAGTACATTTGGATGTTTTAGTAATAGACCGTGATCAGCTGGAAATATTTTGATACCTAAATGTAATATTAGCACAGCCCAACACCATTTCACCTATCAAGGAATATCATTCTTTAATGCTCTTCCCAATGAAGTGAAGACGGAAAAAATTATATAAATTTCAGAGCTAAATTGAAAAATATACAAAAAACAATCACAATAACGCATAGAAAAAAATCTTATCACAAACAATCAATATATACATACTTTTAATTGTTATTAAAATACCTTCTTAACTTTTTTATTTTTATAACTTAATTTAACGTTTCATTGTCTATATCTTATTTACTTAATCTAATGTCTTACCTTTTTGTCTTCTTGTATTGTATATATCTTACTTTATTTAAAGTCTTAATTTTTATAACTTAATCTAATGTTTCTTTGTCTATTATCTTACTTAATCTAATGTCTTACATTAACAATAGATATATACATATATGACAATACCCCCACTTTTAAACACGAGAATTAAATTCTGGGTAAGCGTAAAATAAATGTGTAATAAGTGTATAAAGTAATTTAAAAAATAAAAGTGGGTAGGCGGTAATATTATATGTATTAATTATATTTTATTGAATACGGCAGCTCTTAAGATACGTATTAATACATATTCATACACTAAATATGTATATTATATACATATTCATGTAGCTATAGCATGCCAAAGATGGGATAATGGACATTGTTCTGTTATGTCTCATAAAAAAAAATTCAGTCCATTCTAAGTTATTCTCGGCAACTGCATTCACATTTTTAATTTTTTTTGTTGATATTCCTGCCTCGCTTATAAAAGGGGTATAAACCCCTCATATATTTGTTCCAGTATTACTTGAATGTAAAACCTGCTAAACATTGCTCTGCATCCATATATTTGTAAAAAATATACCATTTTTTCTGAAAAATAATATGAAAAGTAAAAAAGAAAGAATCGTTCTGAAATTCGTTCTTTGCTCCGTGATTCGAAAACAGCAGACAATCGTTCGAATAGAATTCCAACCGTTTCCGTTTAAGGGTGAATCGGTCACCGGCTTCCGGCGGGTGACGCGGCCCCCGCACCCTCCCCCGGCTGAAGGGTAGTTGGGCCAATTATCATTCGCCACTTCCTCTGAACAGCGGAACTCTCGGCTCCTCTCTCGGAGGGTGATTCAACTCAAATTGAGATGAAAAGGGAGAATCGAGCTGAAAAGTCCTTGGATATTAAATGAACTAGTTGAACTTTAGAGGTAAAAGATTCGGACCGATATCTCTAAGTAAATCATGGATGATGGAATAATTTTTAGCAATGAAAATGAAACACTTTGAATAATCAACGTATTTTGGGGCCAGTGGTCCTTCATCAGGATACAACTACTGGATAAATACTAACTACTACATATGCTAAATACTAATATATGGGAGTACAATAATTAATAATATGTTCATCAGTTTTTAGAAACAAAATATCATTTTGATATTAATAAGAGATCTTAAAACTGACGTACAAAATCAAGGGTTTACAGTTAGATAAATAAGAAATTAGAAAAAGTGTTTATAGGAAATTAAATGTTATTCTTTAATTATACTGAGCATAATATGTGTTTATGTACTTAATGTATAGAAATGGTGCATTTAAGAGTTTAAAAATTTTGTAAAATTTGACTCACACGACTCATACCATATCTATATATATAACCCACGACTGCATTGAATCCTAAGTCAGAGAATTTCGGTTCTACAAATATTAGGTCCTTACATATGAAATTGGCGTTTAGTATGGGAGGAACATAAAGCCGATTTTTTTTTATTATAATATATTTATTTGATCAAAGTATGTACCATTGCTATCTATGCACTTTTGCCATCTCATAGGTAGTTCATCGATCCCTTTACTAAAAAAACCATTCGGACGGGAATCAATAAAATCTTTGAAGGCGGTTTGGACTGCTCCATCGGAGTTGAATTTTTTCCTTTGGAAGAAGTTATCCAAATTTCGAAAAAAATGGCAATCTGTTGGGGCAAGGTCCGGAGAGTACGGTGGATGTCTTAGACATTCCAATTGAAGCTCCTCTAATTTGGTAGCCGTCTGTTGTGCAGTGTGTGGTCTAGCGTTATCATGAAGTAGCAGAAGCCTAGAGCGATTAACCAGCCTCGGTTGTTTAGCAGCTAGCTTTTCCATTATAGTTTGCAGTTGCTGACAATAGACATCTGCCGTAATCGTCTGGCCAGATTTAAGAAAGCTGTAGTGAACGACACCAGCACTAGTCCACCAAACGCTCACAAGTAACTTTTTTGGAATCAATTTTCGCTTGGGGCATGGTTCGGCTGGTTTGGCAGGGTTCATCCATTGCGATGAGCGCTTCCGATTATCACTAACAGTTTTATCACTAACACCGCAGCCTGCAGCTAACTCGGATGTGGTTTGCGATGGATCCGCTTCCACAGTAGCCTTCAATTCTTCATTATCAACTTTGGTCTCCGGCCGTCCACGGGGCTTGTTCTGCAGGTCGAAATTTCCAGAACGAAAACGTTGGAACCAAAAACGCACTGTGTTTTCTTTTGCGGCACCGTCGCCATACACATCATTAATCCTTCGAGCCGTTTCTGCAGCACTGGTGCCACGGTGGAACTCGTACTCGTAAATAACGCGATATTTCAAGTTTTTCATTTTGTAAACTGAGTGACGCAAAGAAAAAAACAATTGAGGAAAAAACAAATGAATTATAATTTTCAAAACACAAATACATGAGTAAATAGCTGTATAAATTTGGATTTGGAATTCCTAACCAAAGAGAAGATATTTGAGATCAAATTTTCCAGTACGGCAAAACGCCAATTTCATATGTAAGGACCTAATATTATAAATATAATATTATGCCATGTATTCTGAACATCCAATGAAGGTAGCATTCGTGTATTGCATTATTGCCGGAACGGTACATTACATATTTCATTAATTAACTCGTATTTGCGTTAAACTTTATCCCTTTTTCTTATAAACCAACTTACAATCACGGCGTTTCCATGCACAGATAGGCGAAAGGATAAAACGCCACACTATTCTATTTTGCTACACTTCTGCTTCAACCACTTTCATACAACCTCTTATACTCTTTTGATGTTGAAGCTTTTAACGGGCCGTTTTACAATATTTGGTTTATTTGAACTCGCCAGGTTTTTTGTGTACGTCCAATGCCTTCAACACCACCTCGCTTCATATATTTAATTTACCGTCATCTTTTTGCTTACACATTCCTCAAAACTCATAACTTAACCAACTCAGCGATCCTATCTTTATTATATCCATAATACCAAACCAGTATTACGTTTACTTCTAATTTGTTCATTCCTCACTCTACAGAAAAATGATCTTCACACATACTTTTTTCTGATTTCGGGCTTCACTTCTGTATAATTATAATTGGCAACAGAAATCTATAATGAACAGCTTATGTTACGTTGTGTGACATATTACTACAGGCTATTAATGTGTTCAGGGCACCATTTATGTTATTTTCCTTTTTATTCCTTGTCTTTCAACTCGTAGCGTCTGCTTGCTTGCTTGTCTAAAAAACTTTGGATCGATTTTTAACCCTTTTCCAGTGATCCAATCAAGCTGAAAATTTGCAGCAGACTCGTGGCGACGATTAAAACGATCTAATAAATTTTAGTTTAAAAAAATTAATAATTATAGTATAATTTTGGATTTTTCAAAATTTTTTATTACACCCTTTCGTAACATCGCCCAACTCGAGCCCAACGCGTGAGTAAGCGCCAAACTCGTTTCAACTAGTAAATGAGAAAGGGAGTATATTAAAAACTTTGTTTTTATGGGTTAGTTTTTTTAATATTGAAAAATAGGTTTTACAAAACACTAGATATCCAGCACAGCGACCACAATTGGCCGTGGACTATGGCAAAAGCGGCTTTTTTCTGCTGGTTACCAAAATATAATATAATATTGCACCGTAAGAAGAGGGTGTGAACGTTTTCAGAAGCTCCCTGCGGTTGGAAATGCGCCAGGAGATATAAAATCTATCCCCTCGTGCGGTGGACCGATCTAGTAAAAGATGTAGCAGAATCCACCTTATATGGAACAAGCAATCCACCTTGCCGAAGACCGTGAAACTTTGGATGCTAATAAAGTCTTGGGATTTAGACGTGGAGGTGTAACTTTACAGGTCGCCACTAAACTTTTCAAATTCGATTTAAATTTATTTGATAAATAACATTTACATTACAGACTTACATTTAATTAGTACATGTAATTTAATTTAATTAATAAACATACATATATACAAATTTTTATCAAAGATGTGGGCGAATCCTTTTTCGGAAAATCCGTTCAGAGATATGGAATAGATCAGTATCCAAAGTGATATTGTTCATTTATTTATGGTTTTTGTGTTTATTTTGTAGAACTCCATATTTATTTTAAGCAAAATTTGTAATAAATTAAATTTAAATAATTATTATTAATGAAATTTAAAAAGGATTTAATTTAATAAATATAATTATTACTGAAATTTAAAATAAATTGAATTTTAGTAAATATTTTTATTAAGTTCTGCGGGTTAACTATTTTAAGTGTGACAGCTGTTTCAGCATGCAAGGTCATTATCAAACAGTGGATATACTACGTATAAACGAATCATTTATAAAATTTTAAGTTACCCCTTCCCCTATATAGTAATTAGATATTTGTGGTAAAGCCCTATATTAATGTTCGTTTTTTCCAGGGCACTTATCATTAAAGGTGCCTCGGTTTACAAAATTCTATGTTATGCTTAATTATCAGTTAACCCGCAGATAATAATATTTAAATGTTATTTATTTTTAATTCAATAATAATAATATAACATTTAATTTATTTTAAATTTCGCTAAAAATAAATGATTTTGTTCAGTGTAGCGGTAGCTCTTCCAACAGACATAAACATCTACAGGTTGTTCCTATATATTCGAATTTAATATAATCTATAGTTTATATATAATCATCAAAAGCACACAGACCAATGCTACGCATAATTAACTTACGGAACTTTATTCTGAAAAATTACAACTTCACAAATACGAATGTGTTCTCGAATATATTTTAGATTTATTGATCACACCACGCAACAATCGATAAAAATGCGTAATAAAATACACATTCTTTCTAGTCTTTAAACTATTATAGCCAAGCATACCTGAAAGAAACTCGGTTGGATAGGGCCAAGTTTAAAGCTCTTACTAAACACTCTCTCACGTAGAGATATCTCAGAAATTTGTTTTATATTTTCTCTACTATAAGACAGTACTTAAGCTCATGTGGCCCCCAAGTCATCGAGCCGCTCTCGAGTCTATTTTTTACTTTGCAATAAACAGATATAATTCACAATTGACATGTCAGTTACATAATAATGTAGTTTTTTTTTAAATCGTTTTTTTCCGACTAAATAAAATAAAATCCTATAAAAGAGAATGAATGTTTAATATTAGATATAAATTATGATAGTCAAAGGTTTTACATAAAAAAAAAACAAAAATATTGAAAATAATATGCAAGCTTTAATGTTGCTTATCTCCATTACTGTGGATATTTTACCCAAACTGTTTATCTATTTTCTATCTATTATTTCTATGTTAAATGAAGAAAATTCCTCTGAAATTTTTGCTACAATAATTGGCTTTATATATATTTTTTAACGACTGGTGATTTTTGTGTAATTTCTTAAATGTGCACTAAAAAGTTTAATGAAGAACTTTCCAAAATATGAAGTTAATTTATCTATTAAAGTTTTTTATTTGTTTCTAGTCAAATATAATCATGGTTATTAGTACGCAATGTGTTGTCGAAAAATATATAAAATATTTCGTCTCTAAAAGAAAAATGAAATTAGATCCGCAAAGAAGATGTTGACTTCTACACACAATTCACAAGAACTTTTTCCATTAAAATAAATATACGCTTAAATTTAGTTCACAGCAATATTTGAACATTTTCTCGTAACCAAAATGACGGCAATTGAAGAGAAGAACTGAAATGATTTGTGTTATTTAGTATAACCAAGTTATAAAGTTTCCTTGGCAAATGAACTTCAGTTAAAATAAATTACGAATTCTGTTTTGTTTCGGTCTGCATAAAACGCCAAGGACTTATTACTTTTGTTTACTGGTATCATTATTTTGTACAACCACAATGATTATTACTGTATTATTTTAACTGTTTATTCAAAAGATCTTCGGATAAACAGTAAATATTTTTATTGATTTGAAATTGATTGGCGATTTAAATATATAGAATCGCGGTGGATCCGTATCCTGATAAAGTAATACTCCTTAATATATGACAATCGGTAATGAAATGAAAAAGTCACAGGATATCTGTAGATATTTGTTTACTTAGCTTGACATAATTTATTCAATAACTCACAATTAAATATTGAATGATCAAGACAATAAAAGACAATACATGTAGAAACGTGTATTATGTGGGCGTCGGCTAAAAAGAGAATGAATGCTATGATGGGCGCCATGCTTAATCCCATTTTGCTGATCTTTCTTGTGTATAATGCTTTTGGTAATAAGTGGTTTTGAGGAATACCTTAAGGGATTTTAATGAAAGCGTCTTAAAGCTTATCAAAATTGAAAGATTTCAAGGGCTGAGCTATACGAGGAGGATTACCGAAAAGCAATCACGAAAGTCACTCTTGGACACAAAAATAACCAGGTGCAGGAAGCTTAGAAACCTAAGCTAGCCATCGACGTGGTGGTAGGATATCAAGACCCACCAGGGTTTGTATAGCTAATATTGTGATATTACGATACCAAAATGTTGAAAGGTACACAATTTCGATTCTAGAATTAGATTTAAAAAACAATTAAAGGATTTTATTTAATTTTTTCGTCTTTAATGGAATTACTACATTTGTTATATTTCGATTCTAAATATTGACATAATTGCTTATTATGGAAATATTTAGAATCGAAATATATCAATCTTTTAACAGGGAAATTTTAATAAACTCTCTTAAATATACTTTTCCATTCTTTTCTCGATGACGCAAATCTAAATCATGCGGTCGATATCAATGCAGGAAGAGAGAAATTTATAAAAAAAACTTGTATCAATGGATTAGTAAATTATTATCTAAATTATGAAGTTTAAAAGTGGTTTTAGTAAATGTAGGTTCTAGTCAAGATTGTCTGACAAATAACTGAATATGAAACACCTCTTGAAAATCTTGAATAGGTACATAAATCTTTTTACTAAAATTATGTTTCAACTCCAGTGTTTATTATTTTGAAAGTAAATAATTTATATTGTAAAAATATTTCAACAAAAAATACAATTTGCTTTATATTCTCAAAGTCGTTTAATTTTCAGCTTTTATTTTGATACATTTATTGAAGAAAACATTCTTCGTTCACTTGTATATTTTTTGCCGCATTTCACCGAGACAAAATAATTTATCTTGTCAGATTTGGCTTTGTATACAGATACGGCAGATTGTACTTAAGCCGAAAATATATGTACCTATGTATTAGCGAAAAAATATACATTGCGGATGAATTCTCTTTTTCGAGACAGCCTCCGATGTTTTCTTTCAAATAGTGGTTAAGATTATTTTCTTTTTTACTTAATACATATTTTATTTACATTTAAGAAAATGTTGATATATCTTTAAACATTTTTTCAAACTTACTTGTTATTTAAGAAACAAGCCTTCATAATATATAAATATTTGGTTTGATAAAAAGTAGTAGATATTTGCAACTGTGATTTTTACATTATAATAGGAATATAACCTGTAATATTCATTCATTAAAATAAAAACTACCTTTCTACAAAATATTAGTATAAAAAATATTATTTTTGGTGAAAATTGTTCCCTTTAAAACAGCGTTACGTTTTTATAGCAAGCAATAATTGCAATTGTAATGGAGTTTTGTGCCAACTCTGATGTGTAAGTGAGGCCAAGAATTCGCAAAAAACGAAAGTAGGCTGAATGCTGTACGAAATACATTCGCTTAAATGTGTATATGGATAATCTTGGTTTGATAGAATGAAGAATTAACGATTTAATAGTGAATATATGCAGATGATATACGAGATGGTTTCGCCATGTGGAATAGATGTGCGAGAAAAGCATAGTAAAGAAAATTTATGAGGCTAGTGTTGAAGGTAGCAGAAACAGGGGGCGTCCGCGAGAGGCGCGAATAAATAATAAATAATAAATAATATAACAAATAAATAAATAATAAATAATAAATATAATAATAAATAATAAATATAAGTAATAAATATAAATAATACTAGATAATCATCAATCATTAAATAATAGCCAGTAATAAATAATAATACCTAATAAATAATAAATACAATAAATACTACATATAAATAATAAATAACAAACACAAATATAAATAATAAAATCTTCCTAATGACTACTCATCAATAATAAATACATAAATAATTAATACTTAATCATTACTAATTAATCATTAATCATAAATCATTAATATAATACTACCCATCCCTCATCCCTACTCCAACATACACATCCCTACGCACTCCTCCCTATCCATCCACCTCATCCCCTCCTCCTCCTCCCTCCTCCCTCCCCCACTCCCTCATACACTCATCCCTCCCCCCCCTCCATCTTCCCCCTCCCTCCTCCCCTCCCTCCTCCCTCCTCCCTCTCCCCCTCCCCCCCTCACTCTACCCTACTGCCCTCATCACTCTCACTCCTCCCTCCTCCTCTCGCTCCCTACTCCCTCCTCCATCCTCTCCCTCCTCCCTCCTCCCTCCTCCATCCTCCCTACTACACTAATAAATAGGTCATCATTTATATTCATTTATTACTCAATAGTCACTGGCCACCAGTGAAATCGAAGAACCGTTCTTCAATTTATAGTAACTAAATGTTTCTAGAGTGTTTTATTTTTTCATTTGCCTCCCACAGCCATGTCCGGTTACACTATTATTATTACCGTGTGTGAAAAATGAGACTTTTATAATTTAAATCTGCTGCAAACAAGATGATAATCGTTAACATGGTCACTAATGTTCAGTAACGGGACAAACACTAGAAGAAGAAACAAGAAAAATCGCCACTGTCCGTTCTGTGCAAATAATGATTAAATTTAACCCATTAGAAAGAATTGTGTGCGTTACTCATTAGAAGTTTGTTTTACGGATGAAATATTTATGAGGTTTTCCACCCGAGACAATCTACGAGATACAGATTTAGCTCCCATGATAGTAAAATGGCTCATGCTCCGATTCTCTGTAGAATTCTTCGTAGTCTCGTGTACATACAATAATCTCAGGGATGTGTCTCACTTCAAGCATTGTAAGTGGCATGTCAGTCTATTGACCACTGATGTTTTATTCACAAGTTGGCGAGTATGAATCAGTCTAGTGGGACATAAGTTATTCAAATCTTCTGTTTGGTTTTGATATACACTTAAGTAAACTAAATATTGTAACCAGAATATATAGATTTGATTGAAAATTAAGTAGAAATAAGTATTACGGAGCTCTCTTCCATTTGTGGCGACTAGGCCGTGTTCGGCTGTCCTCGGGTGTCTTCGTACATGTTCGTTGATGGCTTGCAGACAAAATCTTTCAACAAGTACTCAACGGAATAAATGTTTGTAAATATATTTGCCTTATGTTTGTCTACCTTTTAAAAATTGTTGATTTAATCAGAACACTTTTTAATTTTTTTCCAGTATTTTTTGGTACCATACCGGTTTCAGCATATCATTTTTTGTGTACAATTCTAGTTTAGGGGTTCGGTACAGTGCCGAAAGCCAAAACTGAACCATAACATTAGCACATACTCATCACATCAGCCCTGATGATGGACCCTGCAATGGGATCCGAATCATCGACCAGAAAGGTCAGAACATCCCTGAGTACATTTTTAGTTCAGGGATATTTAACAATGAGTCATTATAATGATTATGTAGTTATAAATGTTTATTTATTCTTTATAATTATGTATAAAAAGTTGGTGGTAATTTGATTCTAATGTTGGGGTATTTCTCTCTTTATTTATTCAGTCTGAAGATGACCGTGATAGTGAAAGGATACCCACCGTATTCTCAGGACCGTTTTATGAGTGAAAGCTCGCATATCAGTCATGTTGACATTTTTTACGCTAAAGACCATGGAGTGCTGAATCGTGTAAAGGGCGCAAAAGTACACTCACTGTACTCTCTCCTACAGTATCTCGTTTACTGAATAATTACAGATTACACAAGTACGGATTACAAGAGCCAGGAAAATGAACAGTGCCAGTATAAAAGTTTATCACTACCAATGACTGTGAAGTTAAGAGCGAGATAGGGAAGAGAGGACAGTGAAGGGAAGAGACAAGGATCTCTTTTTAAGAGAATGAAACGGAGCAAGCTGAGTTCAGCTAAACAGATAAACATCCACGAAGCAGCTCCCAACGTTACACCCACAGTTTCTTCGCAAGGTTCCATCCTTCACACAAGATTGTTAATCCGGGCCGTGATAGGTGAAACGTATGTGAAAAAAAAGGTGTGGTCAAAAAACAATAAATCGTAGAAAAAAGATAAAAAGTGTTTAAATTAAATCAATAAAATGGAATAGGCATGATGACAGATTTTGAAATAACATTCTATATTGTAGGTACACGTCTTCTATTACCGAAAATAACATTACCTATTTCAGTAATAAACTAAGTTTTTACCCAAATAATTGCATTTTCTACATATTTTTAATTTCGCGCAAAAACGCCCGCAGCTGTCATTTCGTCTACGTGACGTCAAGCTCAGTAAACATTGCATTGTGTCTATGGCAACGGTTTACAGACACGGTGATGGGTACTGAGGCGTGACGTTATTCCTGACCGGTGTTTCAGTTAAAATGTCGGATTGCACAATTTTATACTTATATTTTATTGAAAATCTTATTAATCTCAATGTTTATATTAAAACTGGATCATTTTTAACAATCCTTTCAAAATATTTTCTTCTCTAAAATCACTTATTCTTTAATTTTTTAATACTGTCATCATGCCTATTCCACCGCGAATTCAGAACAGATTCAAAATTATTAATTATAAAAATTTGAGTTATCGTCT
>JADDOH010017302.1:0-13608 GCA_016648135.1 Agrypnia vestita
AGCGTAAAGATTTTTGAAAGCGGACTTTCCAACCATAAACAAAAAAAAAATCCGACTAGAGAGATGTCTGCGCAAATTTTCTTTTTACTTGCCGCGCATTGTTGCCGATGCATCTATAAGAATCTATTAAAATAAAACACTTCTGTGGTTATGTCTGAACGAATTTTACGCGATAAATATGTAAATACTCTTGCCGTGCTGGAATTTTTGGTGCATAGCATTATAACCTAACAATATTTTGGAAATTTGGAATAATCATCGCTTTCTAGGGTCCGGTCGGATACAAATTGGGCGCGTAATGTACCGTTTTTGTTTCTCAATAGTTGAATAATCGTAAAAGAACCCAACTGCGACTTGAGTTACTTATTCTGGTCGTTTCCGTGATTTTTTCCAGATTAAAAATGCCATCTCTGGGCTAATGAGTTTCCGCGTTTTCGTGCGCTTATCGCAAGATGGGGCAATTATGAATATTATAAATAATAATTTGATAAATGTGCGATACAGTTATATAACTGGCGTGTGCATCGGCAGATTCTCCGCACCGTATAAATGTTGATAGTAACTGTATTTTTATAATCAACACTATAAACATCAAACACGATTTTTTTGGTTCTGCATATAATTAATTTTTCCAACCAAATTAACGATCGTTTCGAATGTCTAGGCCATTTTCAACTGATAAATCATAGAAAAAACATGGTGAACTTACATACAAAAAATTGTTTCAATGTTGTATGTAATGATTACATATTATGTGATTAACAACACAATTTTCGATTAATTTTTTTTAATGATACATTAACAGAATACTAGGTATAAAATATATAAAAAAACAATACAATTTTATTCAAAACTCAGCGTAATATCCTAATTACAAGTGTCTTCGGCCTGCTCTAGTAATATGTTTGTATGTATGTAAGAATTTGCAAATCAATTATTGATTTTATATGTTCTATGGGTTAAGGTTACTGCCAAGAAAATGGTTGTAATGTAGGAATGACTTTATATCATATGAAAATATAAGATTCAATGTTAGAGTAATATCGAAGGTAGAAAACCAAAAGCGCGTTTTGTATTTGCATATTCGTCGCTGTATATATAATAAAGCCAATGTGCCGTTTAGTACATTCTGAGATGATCGAATCAATTTTTCATATAAATAGTGGAGATATTCTAAAAAACATTGCCGTTCATCTGGAAAGTCTGCCTAGTAATTATTTAAAATATTTTTTATAAATCTAGTTTGTGCAATTATTTTTTAAAACAGTTTCATTCGTTTATCTCAGAATGTACTAAACGGCACATAGGATTAATTATATATACAGTGACGATATTTTGGTGAAAATATGCATACATTTTTAACTTCTTAAAAAAATCAAACTGATTAGTTTAACGATCATTAATTAGGCAAAAAACATTAACTTTGTTTCCTCTACGTGAGTTTAATAATATTTTCGTATTTCACTACTTAAGTGTCGAGGTTACATTCGAGGGTAGAAAGCCAAAAGGTCGCTCGTGATTATTTAGAACTTTGCAGGAGAGTAAAAGAAAGTTCTGTCAATCTGATTTTGTTAATGTTTCTTTTATTATTAGATGACTTCCATATTTATTAATCCAATACGCGAATACGCATTTGGAAATAGTTTAATAATAAAATAAATATTGACAAAATCAGATTGACATAACATTATTTTGGTCTCCTGTAAAGTTGGAAATAATCACTAACACCCTTTTGGCTTTTTACTCTCGATATTGTATGTACGACACATTATTGTGATGAAACATTCATGCACTCTGGAGAAAACAACCACCATTATTAGGATGCTGACTTATTTAAAAGAAATCCGGGTTTCTTATTCGGGGTCTAACTTGTACATTTATGTCAGATAAAGAAAGAGAATAAACAGCTCCACTGATAATCTTGTGTAGCACAATTTATATAATTTTATTACCCAATTATAATAATTTTATTGTCTGGCCGTCCGTCTGTCTGTCTGTCTCCGTAACTTTATATAATGTTCTGAATTTTTCTGAAAAACGTCCTAAAAACGATGTTGCTACCGCCAGTCTGCGTGACCCGTCAAATACAGTACATACAGGACTACATATAAAAAAGATTATAGGGCGCACAATTTATTTACTGTAATATTTTTTTAGGTATACTGACTTTATAAACATTTTTTCCGAGACCAGTGACATCTCCGGTATGGTGTAGTGGCTAGGATACCTGGCTCTCACCCAGAAGACTTGGGTTCGGTTCCCGGTACCGAAATATATTTTTCTCATTTTATATTTGATTTTATTTATAAATATTAATTATTTAATTATGTTGTCGCTAGAGTCATATTGTCATCGAAGGACAGTATCGCGTTTAGTTTTACGCAAAATCGCTAGGGATTTAAAATAGTATCATTCACCGCCGGCAGGGAAAATATAAAAAAATGTTCAAATATTTTGATAAAAGTCGTTATTACTATTCGTAACCGGCATGTAATTGTACCGCCATTTTTGACGGGTTACAGCTAGTTTTATAATAGTTGTTGCTACGTAAATTCTCCGTAACGTTAGCGTAACGCAGTAACGTACATATCTAATCTAACTTAACATCAAAGCCACCCGTTCCGACTATTGAATTCCAGGGTTTATTCGCAGAACGAAATCGATAAAAAAATCAGTTTCACCTCCATTGTGTAGTGTGACGTTGCTTGACCAATCAAGGCGATTCGCAAAATGACAATCAGATATTAGATTCGGTGTTCTTCGGCCTTTGGTTTGTTTGTGTGAAGCCAGGGGAGAGGTGATCGTGCACTATTTAGTAGCTGAATGACACGACTGAATATAATTAGAATATATCAGTGGCGTGCACTATGCGTGTACCTAGGTTACGCAGCAAATATCGATATAAAAAATTGTTAGGTTATCATTACAGTAACTTATATCTTAATATGAAAAATTCATTCCCTCTAATACAAGTTAAATAAAATGATAAAATAAAAACATTCCAATTGGAGTTTTCAGGGTTTTAATTATTTTATTTAACTTGTATTGAAACGAATGATTTTTTCGTAATCGATATAAGTTACTGTAATAATACTTTAACGTTTTCCAATATATACATCTGTAGTTCTCGGAACTAGTACTGTATACTTAAACTCAAAAGTGGTCTTATACAAGTATTTTATTTATTTATAAATTAATCGTGCCATTTCACAAAGTTAATATCAAATCAATAAATAATACAGGATGTCTCCTGGCTAGTGGCAAAAACTCCGAGGAGACTTCTTCCTTAAATTTTGAATAGAATATATTATTTACTCTTTAAGCAAAATCCAAGTTTCCATTTTTTCCGAAATATTTCTTTCCTCAATTGTTTTGTATAATTTTTTCCTCAATTATTTTGTAAAATGTTAAATTATCATGAAAGTAATATATATTGAATATAAATAACCTTACGAAAAAAAGCTGTTTCAATTTTCTACATGGTTTCGATTATTTTATTTGACTTCTATCAAAGGGAATCATTATTTATATGCGACATTAGCTACTTTCGTGATATTTCATCGTTTTACAGAAATAATATGGGAAAAATATTCACAATTAATTTTTTTTAAAGAGAGAAAACAAATTTTCTCATTAAATTTTGAGATTTCACCCAAGTGTAAATAATATTTTCTATTCACAATTGAATGAAGAAAAGTGATTGCAAAAATGGTCAATCTTGAAATTTTGAGAGTTCACTCTGGGAGATGTACAAGAGATTGAGTGAAAGATGGGACTAACGAATGGCTGGCTTCAATGATGGTATAGGTAGACAATTATTTAAAAAATGCCTGTGATTGAATTGAGAGGTCAACGCACATGTCCGTTCGGAGACAGACTTGAAACATGCCCCCCCGGCGCGTAATGTACACCTGTTGGTTCTTTGTGAACCACCTGTCTGACCAACCGTCATGGCCTTTGATTGGCCCTTTGTGTCGCGCCGTGGTAACGCGATGAATGGTCTGCCCCGAGGTATTGTCGGTGCCCACCAGCTCGTGACGACACGCAGCCGGTCGCCTTGCCAATTACTATTCGCTTCCTGCCTCCATCGGTGATTTGGCGGTGTTTTGACCATTTACATATCTGCATTGTGCACATCTGCACACAGTCGGACGTGCAACCCGGAGCTGGCCTCGTGAATTTTGACTGCAACAGACACAATTGTTCGATTAATCGTCGCATTCGTGTTTGTGTGATTGCTGGAGATTGATTGATCGTGAATGAATTTGAAGAATGCAGTTTCTGATCCTTTAAAAATAATTCAATAACTTAACGTATCTCTCGTAATACAACAGGCTCGTATAAATATCGTTTGAAAACTATTAGCACTAATGTGCAAGTGAACAAAAGTGAGCAAAATGACGAACAACACGGACGACGATGACGCCATCGAGGTGTACAGTGATTACAAAGCCAAAAAGATGATAAGGTTCCTGAACAGCAAACAGGAAAAAGTGGAGAAGCCGGTAATGAGGAGTGAAAAGTTGGTCGAGGCGATGAAGTCCAACTGGGTGGAGCTGCACAACACATACAAGACCTACGACCCCCCACCAGCCTCGGAAAACACGTACATCAAGAAGACCTACGAAAAGTCGGAATATCTCGCCGTCAAAAACCAGGAAAACGTTTACGAAGTCTACGACATACGAGCGGACAGCTGTAACGGCGATAGCTCCAAGGGAAGCAGTTCGTCGTCGAGCTCGGTTTCTCCGAAGTTCAACGAGAGCTCCGCCGTGACGACGCGCAACAAGTCCAACCTCAGGCGAGCCCCTTCATTGGACAGCCTGATCAACTCCTCGGCCAGCGACTCCAGCCTCGACGAGAACAACAGCGCGACGCATTCCGATTCAGATTCAGGAGCCGACCTCAAGCACCTGTTTCCGAGCCGAGACGACAAGAGGGATGCTGCAAAGCGCTTCTCGGAAATGTCGGACGCGATACACAAACGGCACTCCGACATCTGCAAGGCGGAGTTCAGCGAAGCCAACCTCGAGAGGCGCAGCAAGAAGAACGCAGACTCCAAGGCCAAGAACGGAAAGAAGAGCCCGACGGACGAGCACGCGGCCTACGCGAGAAGCACGAAGGAAATTAACAGAACTGAAAGCAAAGAGTGCCAAGTGAAAGAGAAGAAGATCGCGGCCCTTATCCAGAATGGAGGGAGGAAGTCCAGCGGGGACCTCTCCGGAGCCATCGCGAACTCCGTTTCGAGTGTGGTTTCGAGGAAGTTCTCCAATTTCTCAACCGGTTCCAGTGGACCCATGGAGACGATCATCGAAGAGTCTTCGGAGCCGAAGGTGTCCGTCAGGGAGATACTGGCCCGGTTTGAAAACCTCAGCGAAAAGACGGACGGCACAGTAGTGGTAAATATGATTATAATTTATTATTTGAATTACGTTATTATACTGTAGGGTGGTCCATCCGATGCGCCGGATTTAATTTTAATATGAAATACGAAATAAGTGTTTATTCGGGCAATTTTTATTGATTTATATAGTAGACGTGTGGAGATTAATTATGGCGTTGACCAAATGACTCCTATCCTATCCTCACCCATTTGATAAATTTTTTTAGATTGTTTGCAAGGCAGTTCCCTCAATTTCATCAATAACTATAGTTTGCTAGCATAGACAGTGGAGTTTACAAAACCCCAGAGGAAAAATCGATCGATTCGAAGACATTTATCTCATGTTTTAGGTATCACAAACCAATAGTTACATTTTTACCACTTCAAAAACAAATATAAATAACTACATTAAAGTGTTATCAATTATTATTAATTTTAATTAATTAAAAACTTTGCATTACCCACTAGGGGTAACTTTACGTCTACCGGTTTCGATACCACGTTATCCTCGCCAAGACGCTTACGTGGTATCGAAACCGGTAGACGTAAAGTTACTCCAAGTGGTTAATACAAAGTTTTTAATTAATTAAAATTAATAATTACGTCCAACCACAAAGTTAACGCTATAAAAATCAAAAATATGTTATCAACTATATTTATCATCTCCCCAGACATCGTATCATTGTTTTAATATACATTTTTAACGTATATAATAAAAATGATCTTTGTTTTCAAGACTTTTGAATTGAAAAATATCAAAATGTTTCAATACAAACGTGGTGAAAACTAAGTTCATTTTTATTAATTATATTAATAATGTCACCACAGTATTATTTTTCTCATTTTGAAGAAGACAATATGTAAATATAAATTATCACAATCAAGCCAAAGAAGTATAACTTCTACCGCGCGTACACGATTGCACGCTCCTCCAATTTTGTACTGTACATTATACGATTCTACTTTCGTGTTTTACTTTAAACTATCCATCAGGGTCATTAATGAACTTGGCCATAAAAAAAATATATATATCATAGCACATGTGAGCAGAGGTGAAATATACACATAACCAGTTTTTCTTTCTCTAAAAGCAATTCGTATTTATGACTACCTAATCCGATTTTATTAGCGTACGCAGTTTGTTCATTCGTTAAAAATACGATTTCAAAACTGGTTTTGCGTTTGAAAGAAATCCATCGTCTTAATGTTCAACTTTTCTATCTAATCGATTGAATTTCGTTTTCTTAAGTTTGCTTGGTACAGTTGTTATGGCGATACATGCGGAAGAAACCGTTCTTAACCCTAGGCACACCGTGATTGAAATACCACCAGTAAGCAGTCATGTTGTTATAATTTATAGAATTAAACTTTGTTTACACCACTTTTTTTATTATTGAAAAAATTCAACACGTTTCGAAGCCAATGGCTTCTTCGTCAGGTTAACAAAAATAAAATTTAAAAATCGAAGTATAGATAATCAAAATATTAAAAAGGTATATATGGAAAATGAATAATATAAAGTACCTACTTAATATGAAAATAAATTTATAAGATAACTATTTGCAAAAAGGACCTGATTATTTATAATGATTGTGATTATTTTTATATTATTAATACCTATATCGACCACAATCAAAAGACCAATCCTAGCTTTGTTCGTTAAGAAGAAAGCGGGGAGAAAGTTTCCTGAATATTCCAAATAAATATATATGTTTTATTTTAAAAAAGGTTACTTACTTACTAGAAAACCTTATTTTGTGTTAATTTTTTGCATCGTAACAACACATTTTTTGCGCACATTCTTTTGAATGCGGTCTAGCTATATCAATTTATACATTTTATGTAGATTTTTTTTCTTTTTTAATGGTACGTTGTACCGTGTATTAAATAAAATAAATAAATAAAAGTATATAAAATTATCGCGAAATCGTATTATATTTGTGCGTAAACAGCGCCATCTGGTAGCGTTGGTGATGGAATTTTTACAAAGAGAATACAGTTTTATTTAAAAATCCAAATTGATTAATCAATTAGAAAGTCGTACAGAAAAATCAAATCCACGAAAAAATATTTTGCTGCTACCGGGATTCGAACCACGGATCTCCTCCTATCCGGGGCAGGCGCGTTATCTTATTACGCTATAGCGGCCTTGTACATTTCCGTGAATATATCCTTTTGTTTTCTGGTTTGTGTCTTCTGGGGTATTATGCCGTGTTTTTACGACCTTTCCGGCCGACGACCCTGCAACGGGATCCGAAACGTCGTAAAAACACGGCGTCATATCCCAGAAGATTCTGAGTGGCCGTAAAAACCTTAAAACATTCATATCGTTTTATGTTTGTTTTCTTTTCACTGTGAAATTAATGTATGACCTTTTTTGGTGTAGTAAAAATGGTATTTTTATCGAAGCTAATATTCAACAAAAATTATTATTTTTAGAAGTTTTCTCTTTCCATAATGGATTTTTCCTAGTTTTTTCTAAGCAGAAATGTTTTTCTAAGGATTAGGTAAAATGTGAATTTTATTTGCACGTATTTACGTATGTTTAATTGGCTCTGTAGATTTGTGTTACTGCATGGCACGGGCATGGTTAATGAAATTCAACTCTCCAATGAGAGCTTTCATCCATCGCGTCGGGTTTTATTATTAAGAGTGACCCATATATCCAGAAACTGGTATAAGGTGAACATAAGTGGTGGCAAGAAGTGGACTGCATTGAGGATGGCTAGACGCCTACATTCAGCCGCACAGATGCATTCTAAGATCACTGCAACTTAATCTCAAATCGCCAATCGCAGTAACTGGATTGGCGTGTCTTATGGAAGGTCGCTCGTTTTAACTTATTTCATTCGGATTGCTATTGTACACCGCTTTATTTTATGATAGAATCAATAATTTCACTGTTAAAAATAACATTTATCGAGCACAAGTGAAAATATTGAATAGATATAAAATATTTTAATCATACCGAGATACCTCTTTACTTTCATTTACTGTCTTTATCTAATAGAAGAATAATCGATGACTTAATGATGACTATTAGGTCTTTACCTATGAAAAAGCCGGGTTGATATTGTATACCGCTTTTTATAAGTATTGTATACCGCTTTATTATAAATCATAAGATTTATATTATTATATTTTATATTTTACAATCAATTAGTAGACTGTTAAAAACAACATTTATCGAGCACAAGTGCAAATATTGAATACGTATAAAATATTTTAATCATGCCGAGAAAGACTACTTCACTTTCATTTACTGTCTTTTTTCTAATAGAAGAATAATCGCTGACTTAATGACTATTAGGTCCTTACCTAAGAAATAGCCGGATTGACACTGTACACCGCTTTATTTTATGATGCAATCACTCAGTAGACTGATAAAAACAATATACAAGCTAAAATATTGAAAATGAAATATTTGAATTATATCGAGATAGACTACTTCACTTTCATTTACTGTCTTTATCTAATAGAAGAACAATCGCTGACTTAACAACTATTAAGGTTTTTACCTACAAAAAGCCGTTTTATATAGATAAATTTAAACTTGAGTCGACGCTTTATTTGGTCCATGCTTTTGTATTATTTGTATTAAATCATATACCCTCAAAATACGTTCCATAAACCAATTCGAAGTACTTGAAATCTGGTTGTACCGTAGAATGGAATCATAGCGAGGACAGATTTGGTCAGCAACTCAGATGTGCCTGACTGAACAGAACAGTTCCAACTCTCGTCAGATGTCCAGAGAGCCAAAACTGAGAGAGAGTTGTTGACAAATATCAAAGTTCGAGAGGTGTCATACTTGGGTCGTGTGCTAAGACGGGAAAAGTACGATCTTTTGCATTTGATCGTTAAGGGCAAGGTAGAGGGAAAACGGGTGTCCGCAGGAGGCAGATCTCACGGCTCCATAATATAGGAGATTGGACACAGATAAGGATGGTGGAAGAGCTGTTGCGAGCCGCTAGAGATGTACTCTCAAGAGATGGTCAATGCTGGGGGGACCTGACACGAAACTGGGAGAAGATTCAAACAATTGTTTTTAATGAAAAGTATTTAACTATTTGATGTACTGCCATTACGTTGTATATTTTCTTGGCTAAAAATATGTTTACTAAACTAGCAGCAGCGCTTGAAGCAGGCTTATAACATGCGCTAACTAACACGTACGGTCGACCATAAATTCTATTGGTAATAGCTAAATGTCAGTTGCTCTTGGGTAATCGGTGATCACCCACACCGCAGAGCAATGCACTTCACTGACTGCACGTCGTCTAGTATTGACACAGAATCAGCAAAGGTCAGAGTTAGTCGAATGCAGATATAGTCTTAATAGTAACTCTACCATTGTAGCCGCAGGCCATCAAGACCTCCGGCCGGCTAGACCAACCTTCTCCACGCAGCCCCGACTCGAACCAAATCTTAGTTTGATGGTCTCTCAGGGTGGAGATCGAATTTTCGACCACTTGATCGTAGCCCAGTCTTATCGCTAGATCAAGCAAGCATACCATGCTGCGAGAAATTAATGCAATATTTAAAAAAAGTTGTTGAGAACTTAACTGGATAGATTGCGCATGCCCATACTGCCAGGTCATATTTTTTGCATTTTAAAATACACTGATAAGATTGTGTATAATACACGGAATGAATCGGTGTATTAGTAACTATCTTCACCGTGGTTGTTTGGTCAGTACGCAACTAACTTTCGATGTGGGCGCACCTTTATTTGTTTATTGAGAGCTTATAGCTGGAGCACAAAGTTATAAAACGTTTACTCTACAAGTGGTTTTTAGTGAGAGATTATAACCATAGAGTACACAAATTTACAGAGATGAACTTATCCCTATCTTTAGTCGGAAACGGGACTTGAACACCAGGCTAGCAAATCCGAACCGGCCGCTTAACGCATGTTGCTACCGCCGCCTTTCTATATACCTACTAGGGCTTAAGAAAGACGCGAATCATTTCGTGTTCCATGATTTTTCACGGGTGTATGGCTAGTATATCTTTAACGTATATGTGGGGCATAAAAGCAAAGGCAGCAATATCCAAAAAAATTAATGCAGTCATCGAGGTTTCCTAAATTACAATGCACTGAATTCGAGATTTTATCGGAATCATAGGCTATAAATTTGTAAGAAACGTGATTTTGAAAGGGACAAATACATAAAATCTAGATTTCAGTACATTTTCAATTAGTAATCATAGGTACTGCATTCAAAGTATTTTTATATTTTTTTTGGATATTACTGCCTTAGCTTTTATATACCCCACGTATGATGGATGCCGACAGTTCGACGATGTCACTGGGATTGCTTAACAAGATGAATAAACAAAATAAATAAATAATAATGTCTAAAATTCGTAAGTGTATATTAGAAAATAAAAATAAAAAACCGTAATTCTGGTAATTTATTACACTGTTTTTTCAAGTGTTTTTTTCTCTCCTGTAATTTATTTTTGATGCGTAACATCTTTCCTCTCGCTTTCCTGCAATCCGTGGGAGTGATTTCATGAAAATGGACGGAAATGCGTAATAGGAAACTAGACGTCGGAGAAGCGCGCGCTATTTCATTTGACCAATGAGGGCGCGGTGATAGAGTTGGCCGTCACATGGTACCAATCGATTTTCCGAGAGGTTGGTACTGTATTAATAAATTCATATAAGTTTGTTTCTTTCACACTCTGTAGGGATTGACAAAATAAAAAAAATAATCCATCTTGTGTTACTCTCTTAATAAAGAAACGACATTAATAGTTTATTCTTTAATATGTCAAATATTTATTTGATAACGTTATCAAACACAGCTGTCATGTCAACAATTTTGTTTTTATTTTCTATCCACCAACATAGTACACTGTTTTATCGACAGCTCACAGTGGGACAAAATTCAATATTTTTCTAATGACCAAATTCTTAAATATAGTAGTACACTGTTTTATCGACATCGCCGAAATTCTTTAATGACAGCTCACAGTGCGGCAAAATTCAATATTAAAAAATGCACATAGATTTTCTTTACATGTATTTACTAATTAATAAATATACATATATTAATATAAGTGTATTTAAAATTGAATTTTTAATAATAAGTGTCTGAAATAAATGCAAGTGAGTAATAATGAATAATTATTCGACAAAATATTTCCATACAGAGCTTTTTGAAATTTTGAGGTTAGTTTTTGTCGCCGTTCAATTGAAATTTTCAATTGTGAGATGTCAAATGTTACACATCGTTTGCGACTACTGTAAGGCTCGCTCTTTTTTTGCATATAGACCCTTTTTATATGGACCCCTTCGTATTATGTTGGTCTGTGGTTGTAATCTTTTGGCAAATAGATTTTTGGTTTTCCTCAGCTGTCCAGAACAGAAAGATCAAGGTCGCAGTGTGACAGTCGGCATTTAGACCTTGCAGATCGCGATAACGCGCGGCACCAGCTGGGCAGCCGGCTGCGGGAGCCGTTATGTGTATTACTAAGGCGCTGGTGATCCGTCTTCGGCCATTTATTGGAGCAGGCGGCCATGCCGCTGTGTCACTGGCGGCAAAAACGCGTTACTGTATCGGGCGGATCTGCCACAAAATGGCTGTCGAACTCGTTTGGACGCACATTAATCGCATATCGAAAAGACATCTTCAGGATGTAGTTGGTATTAGATTTATGCAACACTATCAATTTTATGCATTTTTTAAAATTAAATTATAATCTCCATTAACCTCAATTGCTGCTTCGTCGATTACTCGGATATCCTAGTGTTATTTTTACTTCCTTTATATTAACTCGTGGCGTCTGCTTGCTTGCTTGCCGGCTTGCCGTCAAAAAAAATTTGGATCGATTTCTGGCCCTTTTTCCGTGAGCCAATCGAGCTGAAACTTTGCAAGCAGACTCGTGGCGACGATCAAGAAGATCAATCAAATTTTCGTTAAAAAAAATTAATAATTATAGTATAATTTTGGATTTTTCAAATTTTTAATGTTTTTTCATACAAGTTGTATGGATATATTTGAACGCATATGGTAGACGCGAAACCCTAAAATGAGAAAGGGAGTATTGTAAAAACTTGGTTTTTATGGGTTACTTTTTTACTCCCTTTCTTTTAACTCGTAGCGTCTGCTTGTCTGACGAAAAAACTTTGGATCGATTTTTAACCCTTTTCCCGTGATCCAATCGAGCTGAAACTTTGCAAGCAGGCTCGTGGCGACGATAAAAATGATCTAACAAATGTTCGTTTAAAAATATTTAATAATTGTAGTATAATTTTGAATTTTTGGAAATTTTAATGTTTTTTTCAAAATGTAATCAATATAAGTGAGTAATTAGCCCGACCCGTGTATAGGCACGAAACCTGATTCAATGAGAAAGGGAGTATAATAAAAACTTGGTTTTTGTGGCTTAGTTTTTTCCTCTTCTTGAGGGCTTGACCCCTGGGCCAGCAAATCCGAAGGCGGCTATTATATATTATATAGCGGCGAAGTTGCTATCGCCGAGCCTGCACCACCCGTCAAAAATAAAGTACGTATAGGACGTAGAGCAAAGACGCGAACTAATTCGTGTTCCGCCCAAATCGCCAGGGTTTAGAATAGTACATTTAACTGCCTGCAGGGAAAATATAAAAAGAAATGTTCAAATATTTTCATAAGAGTCGTTATTACTATTTCATGGGTGTCGTCTATAAATAAGTATTTAGGAATGTAAAAGTACCGTCATTTTTGGCGGTGTACAGCTAGGGAGACTGTTCACTCTAAAATCTACGATGTATAGTGCCATGAAAACCAGCATTTCGTTGCGAGAAGAAATAAAAAAGGAACAAAAAATATCCATAGTAAAATAAAGCTTAAAAAAATGTGTTCTGTCAGGTAGATAGGTCAAAATTGACGAGACACTGTTTATATTAGAGCATTTATATGTATTAACCTATGCACTATTAATAATTAATTAAAGGTAATGAAATAAGCTACGTGGAATGTCAGAAGTCTATACACTTACTTACTTTCTTACCATCACGCCGTTTCCCCGTGGGGGTAGGCAGAGAGGATAGAGCGCCATACTCTTCTGTCCTAACATACAACTTTCGCTTCGTCTACATTCATACATATTCGCATGCAAGCTCGACGGTTGTTCAGGCTTCTCACAGGACCATCTTCCAGTATCTGGTTAATCTGGTCAAACCACGTCTTCCGTGGTCGCCCTCTCTTTCTGGCGCCGTCAACACTTGCATC
>JADDOH010017303.1:0-41500 GCA_016648135.1 Agrypnia vestita
GCGCTAGTTGTATTTTAAAAAGTGCTACGGTTATTTTTTAGTTTCATTTGTTTCATATAAGCCGTTTTTTATTTCATCCAAAGAAACAAACGCCCATAACACTACATTAGAAAGAGCAACTTTTATAATTTATATATAATAATTGCATATATTAGCTATTTTCAGTACGCAATTCATTTATTTAATAAATAATAATCCATTTAAAAAATTAAAAAATAAAAATTCTAATTATTTTGAGTTTGTATCAATCGACGTGTGCAAAAAAGGAGAAAAAATAGTTTAGATATATATCCAATTTTTGATATATATCGGATATATATAAAAAAATCCGATTATTTGATTTTTATTGTAAAAATCGTATATTTTCGAACCCCGGTCACAGCATAACCTAAGTTTATACCCACTGCACGCCACTGGTATTCCCCCTTAAAGAAATTTACAATATACCGTCGCGAGCAATGTAAGCATTTCCGCCTCTTGATTTCGTTAACTGTTTTATTTCAATCTGAAAAATATATCTACCACTTACTTAATGTGCGCCTTAATGCACGCAATCGGCGTGTTTACTTCTCGGAATGTACGGAATTCATTCTTCGGACAGTAATTGATGCATTTCTGATTTGTGAACGCCATTGGCCTTCCGTGCAATGTTTTTAATTAATTAATTATTCTCTGAATGTCACGAACGCGACCCACAGCCATGCCCGATGCTGTTTTTAAGCCATGTGGACAAATTGTCCCTCAACAGCACGCGCGGCAAGAGTCTACGTGACATTGCAACGTCGCGCACTGTTCCGCGACGTCGCGCACAATAAAGCGGGGCATTTCTACGTGCCGCGGCAACGTTGCCATGCGCACGGTTCCCGAGCGAGCTCACCGCGACATCGCGCCGCGCGTCAGTACCACGTGGTATGTTTACAAGTGAATGCGGCGCATTGCTGTAACTGTATACCACTCAACATGACATTAGTGTGGGGAAACGAGATTATTATCCAACTGATCGAGGGCTAACAGCGTTCCGTAATATTGCGTCTTGCTTGGCTATGGAAGGCCCGATTACTTGTAATAAATTTTCAAAATCAGTTGTTGTCATTCGAGTGAAATTGACAAAAGATCCGTCAGACATTCGAAGATCGCATAGAATATCCATCCTTATTTCTCTTTGCAGTAAATAATTTCGCACCCACCACCCTTTTCTCCTCTTATGTTTCGGTAAACTCGTTAGAATAAATAGATGCGCAGCACTAATCATCATAGCCTCATCGGGCGAAATTTCCGCGACAAGTGATATGTGAGTCCCGGTGTGTACAGTTGCCGACAAACTTCTTGAAATTCTTTGGCGTAGTGGGGGAATGCGCAGAATGCAAAATTTGGGTCTCTTTGATGGAATGGTACATGCGCAAACTTCCCCCCACTATGCCGTAAAATTTCAAGATGTTTGCCGGCTACTGTACACGTCAAATGACCGCGTAGTTGTCCCTGAAACATGAGCGTAGATGTTGATGCGAGATGCCGCGCGGAATGTTGCGCTATTTGTCACCTAGTGAATACGTGGCTTTATAATAATATTAGCATAATATCGCGGACATTTTAAAACGATGTTTCCATCCGGACATTCCTGCTTCCCTTGAACAATGCGTGGCTGCATACCTACGTAGGATGACGATTTTCACGCTCAGATTCATCACAATAACAAATTGGGTGCCTTTAAATACACAGGGTTATTTGGAAAACATTAATAACCTCGCAGGACTATATTCCTGCCTTGATTATGAGTAGAAAATATTCAAGCTATCATGACCTTATATCAATAGTTGTGGAGATATGCGACATCAAAGTTTGCATTTTTTTTTCAACATTTCTGACATATTTTTTGTAAAACGCTGGACTTTCATTATAGTCACTTATATTGAATATGAAAAATTAATTCCCTTTAATAAAAGTCAAATAAAATAATAAATACCTTCGAATTCCAATTGGAAAACATTCCAATTTTCGGAAAATTTTCAAGGTTTTTATCATATTATTTAACTTGTATTGTAACGAATGTATTTTCCGTAATCGACATAAGTTACTGTAATGATAGTCCAATGTTTCACATAAAATAAGTCAGAAATATTGAAAAAAAATGCAAACTTTGATGTCGCATATCTCCATAACTATTGATTTTAGGTCATGATAGCTTGAACAGGAAATGAAAGGATTCTAAAAAATGATCCAGTTTTAATGTATACATTGAGATTAATAAGAATTTCAATAAAATAAAAATATAAAATTGTGCAATCGGTCATTTTAACTGAAACATCGCCCAGAGCGTATGACGTCACGCCTAAGTTACCGTCACCGTGTCTCTTGAACTGTTGTCATAGACACAATGCAATGCTTACTTAGGCTTGACGACACCATGACACTTGCGAGCGTTTTGGCGCGAAATTAAAAATAGGTAGATGAAAATGCTAGTATTTGCGTAAAAACTTAGTTTATTACTGAAATAATGTTATTTTCGGTAACAGTAGACGTGTACCTGCATTATAGAAGGTTATTTCAAAATCTGTCATCATGAATGTGGCTATTGGTTAGACGTGACTCGGAAAACCGCCATCTCAGTTTTTGATTGATGATCGTGACGATCATAGTGTGAAAATATTCCATCATAAGATTTCACTCTAAACGTGCCTAATGAAGTATAACTTCAATAAGAACCATCAACCATCCATATTTCGAATGTCCATCCGTAACTTGCTGGAGTTACAACAACAAGACTGACTAGCCGCTATTGAGGCGCGGGCAGCTGAGTGTGACACATCAATCAGCGAGCGGCTCAGGTTATTCAATTATTATTGACCCGTAATTTTGCTACGGCTAGTTCTTTCAAGAATTGTCGGTGAGCTTCTTTTCATCCTTTTCAACCTCGATTCCTACGATCGCAATATAAGTCTTAAGCTTTTAAGGCATTAAGGCTAGACATCCATTTCACAAACATGCAAATATGTCAAATTATGTTGATAGATCGTCTGCTTTCAAGCCATGCGTGAGATGTCATCTGAGAGTAAATCGAATAAAACTTTTGTCACATATTCACATATACATCGCTTCCTTTAGCATAGAAATGGCACATCTTCCACCAAATCTATATGCAGATGAGATAGTAATTATTGCCAATTAAAGTACGTTAAGTGCTTTAAAGAGTCGATACATGTTATGTATGTATGATGACCAAGCACTATGATAGTTATTCGACCGTAATAACTGTATTAACCGTATCCATTAATAATTAATTACTCTGTTAAAAGAAAGTTACTGCTTGAGTTGGGCAAAGTGAGGCATTAATAGCCAATTTAACCAAATAAGCATTTCTGTCTCGTATTAGCATTACCGATATGTTAAAACTGTGGGGTACCTAACTTATCCTGCATTTTATACCTGCTGACCGACCCTGCGATCGCAGTTTGTTTATGTTAACGTTATCAAACCGCTGCGCCCGTAAACATATGGGAACAAAGGTAGTCGTTCTGGGGAAATGGACACCATGCTAGTCGGACCTCTGCCATAACATCTGGCGGACTTGTGCTGCGTAACAAATTTCGACAACATTTATGCATAAATCGGGGCACTGGAACCTGAAACGCTAATTATTGTGATACGCCATTTGCATGACATATTTCTTTATACATTGTGAAACAGTATTTTCTATATTTACTTTAATTTACACTAAAATATTACAAATTTAAGAATATAATAAAAACTTATAGTAACGCTTTTGAACCATCCTGTGTATGCGTATATGTTAATAGGCTTGTGAGGTCTACTAAAAATAGTCGACAGCCTTTCATGAAAACAAAATTAACTATATTTCTGGTTTCCACAATTATGTAAAATGGTTCATAATTTTTTTTTTCAGAAACAATCCCACGTACCACTTCTACAACTGAATCTTCAGGTGCGGTGACCACAACCAGAAGAAGCTTCAGGGTGGGGGTAAGAAAACGCCCAGTGACCACCTCCACTAGCACCACCACCACCGTTCTTCCACCTACTCTCAATACTACTTCCAACTCTGACGGTGAAATAACAACACAATATTTGCAACCGGAGACTGGTGAGTAAACTACATAAAAAAATTTACATCATAGCAATAATTTATTTACTCCAGCATGATTATCTTGTAGATGTTATAACTGGCGATAGGTTTTGTATGACTCAAGAGAAAAGATATATTTCTCTCTCTTTTGCTCCATTGGCTCCACATAAACCGTTGTTTGAGATTTGTACCTGATTGTGAGGGAGTGCTCTCTTCCGGTCCCCTTAGTTGCCCCGGTATATTTTGCTCCTCACACTTAAATAATATATTGTTTTATGTTTTCTTTCTCTGTGTATGTTTTTGTAATCTGTGTTTAATAAAGAAAGGAATAGTCGGGACAGTGGGGACAAATTTCGGATGGCAGCCATTTGGCCCACTTGTTTTTTATGTGTGCTATTTTATGCTAAAAGCTATTTAATGCTAAAAATGTGGGTCGCACATTTTTAGCATTAAAAATGCCAACCAGGCGGCGAATGAGAAAAACCGATAAAGGAGCTTTTGCATATAAAATGTTCCTGGAAAAGCGGTGGATCTGCCCTCATTGTACCTGATTGTATTAATTTTTCGGTAACTGATTTTTCACAATTTGATGGGCAACCCTTCAGCGCTTTGAAAAATAAATATTTTAATTCAATTAATTTGCAGGGTTTATGTTATAGGTCTTTTCATATAAGCTTGCAATTGAGTTAGGTTAGGTTAGGTTAGGTTACGAGAGGGGCGTATCCGTAAACTTAACACAACGAAACAATGTGCGTATTATGCACTATGCCCACACTAACTCAATTGCAAGCTAATATGAAAAGACCTGTACATTATACTACATTATGTTGCACATCTTCTTCTTCTTCTTCATCAGCCTTCATTTCTCCACTACTGGATACAGGCCTCTTCCATACCCTTCCATCCTTCCTCGTTGTTTGCTAATTGTAGCCATTTCTTTCCCCTCACAGCGGCTATATCGTCGGCCCATCTCTTTTGAGGTCTTCCGATGCCTCTTTTATTCTCCCAAGGTCTCCATTTCGGAACTCTGGGAGGCCATCTTGTAGCATCCTGCCTTGCAACATGCCCTGCCCATTGCCATTTTAGCTTTGCACATACTTATTATAAAATAAAAATTTAGGTGGTCACGATCAGGAAACACATTCAACTGTACAGCAGATTCAAGAAAAAGAGTCCGGTGTTGAAGGGCTTCAGAAAAAGAGGGTTAAGATTCAGAAGCGGCCGCTGTTCAGCTCGTTCAAGGAAAATCAAAACACACCGCAAGAATTTAAGGCACGGGAAGAAAATGTTACCAAGGATGAAGAAATAAATCAGGCTGTAGGAAGAAAATACAGTTCGGTGATTAAGCAAGATAATACCTTGGTCCAGACAGAAAAAGACGTCAGTGCGTTGATAAATGCTGAACTGAATATTGATGGTAAGTACCCATTCTATTTTTACTCCCTTTCTTTTAACTCGTGGCGTCTGATGTCTGATGAAAAAACTTTGGATCGATTTTTAACCCTTTTCCCATGATCCAATCGAGCTGAAACTTTGCAAGCAGACTCGTGGCGACGATCAAGAAGATCTATCAAATTTTCGTTAAAAAAAAAGAATAATTATGGTATAATTTTGGATTTTTAGAAATTTTAATGGTTTTGGTTTAATTGGAATCGTTACAAATGTTCGATTACTACCAACGGCGGCCTGATAACGTCACGGAATATTTAAAATTTGAATTACTCTGTCGGTAGGTATAATAGGTACTTCTCTACGAATTTCGAAAATTTATGACAGTTGGTTCACAGATGACAGCACACTTCGGTTTTTGGGAAGAAATCAAATAATAAAGAGATATTTTTAGAGATTTTTGACGTAGATATTTGTCTAGACATGTTTCATTTTCAGTCAATCAATTATTTAAGTACATGATGGTAAATTAATTTACAAAGAAAGGGAGTAAAATAAAAACTTGATTTTTATGGGTTAGTTTTTTTCTTACTTCACTAAAATAATTAAGCAGAATTAAGTACACAAATGATGCATAAAAAACATACAAATCTAAATGATCCTGATATGATAAATACATTGTCAAAGGCCAAAGAGAACAAAATTTAATATTGTGAGATGTGTCTATTAGATTTGCACATCATTTAAAATAAATTCTACTAAACCAAGCTTTCATTTGATCTTCGTTACAATCTTAGCTTACAATAACGACTTACAAAATGTGTATCTACTAGAGCTTGACCAATGTAAATTGACGTGCGGCAACTTTGAAACTAAAACCCGCCCCGCACGCACCCAGTGGTACCCCTCGCCCTGTCATTCAGTTCAATCTCGTATTTGCGCATGAGCTGTCACATCTTGATTTCCAATATACACTGAATTATGTCCAAAACAGTCTTGCAACATCTTGCAGGTTGTGCAAGAACAATTGCCAATGTAGTTTTAAAGTTTTGCGAAGATGAAAAGCAAATAATGAACCAATATTATCGTTTGACAGGACTCTAGACAGAGCGGCCGCCGTAATTGGTTTGTTTCTTTAGTGTTGCCCGACCAAATATCATAAAATATATTTGTCAATGTACTGGACACTCTGTATATTATGTATTGTGTAATAAATTTACACCCTGGCAACTTCTGTTTCGTGACAGGGACCCCCTCCCTCGCAAGCCAATTTATACTGGTGGCATTGCAATGTTACATAGATGTATTAAAAGTGATAATAAATTATTAATTTAAAAAATTTTAAATGACCATCTTTGGCATCCCCAATGTCACTTGGAGAAATAAAGAGGCAAAACTCACAGTAGTAAAACATAAAAACAACAAATTATATCATATGTATATGTTAATTTAAGTATTGTATTGGGCTTTGATTTCATTGCAGACATTGGAGGTGATGTTACCGCGTCTGTAGCTGTAGCGGCCCATCAATTGCTCTCAGCACCTTTGCCAACTATACCTTCGTATGCCCTGGATGATCAGAGCGATACAGGATTTTCTGAGGAAGTACCATTGACAAGGGCTTACCTGCTGGCTTCGCCGTCGTCTCCATTTGTCAGTCCAAATAGTAAGTAAAATAATTCGTAGGAGGGAGTCAGATAAATACCACCCACTCACTTATATTTACCTAACCTTTGAAGCAATGCATTGACAATGGCACATGTTACTGTGCCAAAACGTCAGTCTAGGTTTCCGTAGGGAATCCATTAACGAAGTACGCCAAAAGACACGTGTTCCATATACAGGTGTCTCATGACGGATTCCTGCCTTGGTAATGAGTCGTAAATGTTCAAGCAATCATGACCAAATATATCAATAGTTATGGAGATATGCAATATCAAATTTTGCATTTTTTTTCAAATTCGACTAATTTTTTGCAAAAAGTTGAACTATCATTTTAGTAACTTATATTGATTATAAAAAATTCATTCGCTTTAATACAAGTCGAGTAAAATGATACAAACCTTGATATTGCATTTTTCCATAACTATTGATCATGGTTGCTTGAACATTTTAGACAAGGCAGAAATCGGCCTGTAAAGTTTTTGCTATTAGCTAAGAGACACCCTGTATATACATGTAAATGAAAATAAGTTAACCAGACTAAGATTTTTAAGGATTTAGAAATTAAAAGCGCCATGTTTTTAGTCCATTTTTTATTTTATTATTACGGTTCTATTATATTGGGTGTATATATTTAAAATAATTAAAACATGGAGTGTTTCCACGACGAGCTCGAGCATTTAATTTTTTAAATTTATCATTATGTAAATGTATCATTTACAGATTATGTCGCAACTACAGAAAGATATCAGAGTCGTACGAAACTTGGTTTTCTGAATAAAGGTCGCCGCATCTCAACAACGGTTGTTCCCCAAGTTGTGTACACGACCAGCAGGACTACGCCCGTCATCAGAAGAAGAAAGCCGTCATCACCTCCCGCAACCTTTGAAAAAATAAATCCGGTCAAAAAAATATACCGAACCGTGGTGGATTACGAATACTACGACGACGACGACGTGAGGCTCGTAGGAAAGACTCCCCTGCAAGAAAAGGTCGTTCTCCGGGGATCGGGTATGTTTTGTTATTCCATTTTTTTTTGTGTAATTTATCAATAAAACAACTAATGTAATTTATCAATAAAACATATTCCTTTAAAGTCTTAAAATACCATACTTTCAAGAGTCCTGCAAATCAAAATGTGCGCATTATTCACAGTGTCTTTGTCTGTCAGTTGCGGGAATAGTTCAGAGAATCATCTGGTTTGTGTTTTCTGGGGTATTATACCACGTTTCTACGGCCTTTAATGATGGACCCTGCAGTGAGATCTGAAGTATTGGCCTGAAAGGTTGTAGAAATATCCCAGAAAAAAAAAACCAGAAGACTCTAAATGCCTGTGAAAACCTATGAATAATTTTAGCTCAAAGAAAGATTGTAATTTTGAATAAGACAATCTCACAAAATTGTCTGCTTAAAAGCATTCAGACTAACAGTACGATGTTTTCCAATCTTTTATTTGCATTAGTTTATTTATGGGGCAAAGGGCAAAAATCAAAATTAAGGCAGTTAGTGAGGATTACTAATTTATAATGTGCTGAATTTAGTTATTTACAACAAGTTAACAGTACACACAGTACGTCTCACAGACTAGTTTACTTGTCTGTGAGACGTACTGTGACAGACTTAATATTTCTTTATAGGATCATAAATAGCATGATTGATTGCCCCCAGATTGTTAGTCTGACTTATATGCCCCATTGAGGTCATCAAGACACAGTGCATTATTCTATTATAGTGGAAATGTCAGAATTAATGCATTAGAAAACTCTGTAATTCCCATATAACGCTCATTAGGGAATGAACATGCAGAGGCGGCTGACATTTTTGCTGATAATATAACTACATATATGACAAAGCTGATATAATTCATTACATCTCAACGAAATGGAAATTGATAATAATTTTTTCTGTATTATTATTTTACCTTTTAACTATTATTATTTTATCTGTCTTATGTTTTTCTGTATTATTATTTTACCTTTTAACTATTATTATTTGTCCTTTTAACTGTATTATTATTTTATGTCTTATGTAATTTTTTAAAATTTATATTCCATAAGGGGGTTAAATAAATAAATATATAGGAAACACAGCCTACAAATTTATAGGAAACATGATTTTGGAAGGGATAGAAACACAAAATCTAGAATTTAGTGCATTTTAAATTAGTTATCCTCGGTGACTACATTCAAAACATGTTACTGCCTTTGCGTTTATACCCCCATTTGAAGTAATTAATATTTTTCTTAAAACAATTAACAAATTTTAATTTCAGGTGCTATTCAGTGTCTCGACCAAGGAAATTTCCCTCACCCCGAGTCTTGTAAAAAATTCATATCCTGTGCCAAGATGGAGAACGGCGGTGTCTACGGATGGGCTTACACCTGTCCAAAAGGGTTAAGTTTCGATCCGGTTGGAGGCATCTGCAACTGGTCGGCGGGATTAGGCTGCCAAGAATGAGCGCAGCCATTCCGTTCGGCTTCGTTCACCATGTTGCTTCAACCACACTAAGGACCAGGGTTCGAAAAAATCTGATTTTTTGTATAAAAATCTGATTTTTATACAAAAAATCAGATTTTTTGATATATATCCGATATATATCAAAAATTGGACATTTATCCAAACTTTTTTTCTCCTTTTTTGTACACGTCGATTGATACAAATTCGAAATAATGTACATGAATTATTATTTATTAAATAACTTAATTGCATACTGAAAAATGCTAATATACGCAATGATATAAGTTGTAAAAGTTGCTCTTTCTAATGTAGTGTTATGGGTGTTTGTTTCTTTATGTGAAATAAAAAACGGATTATATTGTTTTACCTCTAAAGGGATTTAGAGGTAAAACTCACTAAGTGACATTGGAGTAGTTTTGAGAAAATGAGGCTTTAAACATCAACATGTGATACAAAAATTATTGAAAATGTTAAAATTATGTGTTTTACTACTAAGGGCCTGTTGTTTGATCAGAAGTTAGAGTAAGAGTTAAGCAAAAAGCATAGATTTTTACGAAAACGGGTGTTTTGGTTAGTGGAAAATGCAAAAACTTTGCTTTTTTCTTAACTGTAATTACTCTTACTTTTGATCAAACAACAGGCCCTTAATAACTGTAAATAGACCTGGAATATTCACTTACTGATTTTTACCTGGAATAAAGATGTAAAAATTAACGAATGTTTGTATTCATAACTCATTTTGGCCAATATTGCAGTTAGAGAATTTTACCTCTAAAGGGACGATATGAAACAAATTAAACTAAAAACAACTGTAACACTTTTTAAAATACAACAAGCGCCATCTAGTAGCGTCCGCAGATATTAAAAAAAATATCTGTAGCATTTTTTAAAATACAACTAGCGCCATCTATTAACGACCATAGACAGTTTTTTGTATAACGAAAATAAATATCAAGCCATAAATATTGTGATATGTATCGTGATATATATCATGATATATATCCTCGAACCCTGCTATGTACATAAACATACAAATTTACTGACATCAAAAGAGTGCTAGAAGTTTTAATTTTAGTCTAAGAATTATGGAAGATATATTTATTACCTAACAGCGAAGAATGAATGGTTACCGGTATTAAATTACCTTTATATCACAAAAAAGTACAATAAAAACTCGAGGGATAAATTTAAAAATATTGATTATAGTATTTGTATAAATCTACTTATATTATTTGATAAATTTCACCTACATGTTTGGGAAATATCTTAAATAATTTAGAAAAACAAAAAACAAAAGACATTATTCACTTTGATATTTTGACATACATTTAACACCCTGACGATGGAAAGATATTTCCGAAACATGTAGGTGAAATTTATCAAATAATATAAGTAGATTTATACATATACATACTATAATCAATATCTACAACATTGCTGAATCAATTGAAAAAATAAAAACAAATTGTTACCAATTTTGTGCTTCGATTTGATAAATGTAATTTTCTCGGTAATAAGATGAATATTTTGAAAAAAATTTAATATATTACGAATATTTTTTGTACTGTAATATCTTATTGTTGTATGATTTGATTTTGTGATAATATAATAAAATACAATAAGCGAAATAATAATTGACAATCTGTCCCAATCCCACTTTTGAGAAATGTTTTCTGAATATACATGTACATATTAAAGCAAAAGGAAAAGTGCTCAAGGAAGGAAGTCGAGGTGTGGATAATTTAGTCAATCTCTCTTTTTTATCTCAGCATCAAAATACTATCGAGAATAAATGCATAAATAGAATTTTTAAACATGACAATATTATTAATAATTGTGTATTTATCTGTGAAACTTTTTAACAAAAAAAAAATTAAGATGTACAGGTATGGGGGTGGTAACTTAAAAATAAAGAAAATGCTGATTTTTTATATTTTTATATATATATAGAGCAGAAATTTTTAGTACCTAGCGTAGTGATCAATACCTCACTAATAAGGATTACTATAAGGTAAAAAGGTATAACACTGGCTCACTATTAATCTCAGCTCCGAGTGCAGGCGTCCGTCCAACTCACGGTGTTTCGTACAACCAACTGCCCGCATTTCCGGTTGACAGCCACCCCCTCTACTAAGAGTACATGAGACAATGTATTATATCTATTCCATAGATACAAACACTACACCTAGGTACTTAATAATTTTAATTTTTCAGTAGGGAAGTATAGCAAAACCGGGATTAGCTTTTGGGTTGATCATTGATCATTGTCTGTCTTCTCCTTTTATATAGGGCCAATGACAGTGGAAATGAGAGGGAAATATGTATATATTTTTTGTAAGCCTGAATCAAAGCATTGAAAATTGTAGATACAGGGACAAGGAGGTAAAGAAGCCATTGATACAGTTTTTGAGAAATAGTTTCTATAAGATTTAAAAAAAAATTTGAAGTTAAACTTTTCTAACCACGATACAGGAAATCCAATTGATCTCTGAGACATCTTCACATAGAATTTGAAATTGCTCAATGCCCTCATGTCATGTTAATTAGACATTGTATATCTACAACTATACACGATTTTTAAAAATGTCAATGGCGTAAACGTAAATTAAGTAATTACACGGGCATAAATAAATACGTCCTGTCTATTTTGGGATTGTAATCACCGAATAAGGCAGACTATCATAAATCTACTCTTGGGTGTTGGGGTAATTGCCAAAATAACAATATTGTTATTAAATATGGTCGCATGGGTGCAATGTACAAAACCTGTGTATAATATAATGAATAAATCAAGAGTGAATGTAGACATATTTGAAATGACTTTGGTAAAATTACTGAGATTATAATAATCTTATAATAATATAGCTATTTTAAGAACAAGGCAAATTGATTGACCGGAGTGACTAAGCTTTGATTGTCCTCTGAACATTTTTATTTTATTTAGAATGTTTGTTAAATTATTAAATTTCTTATACTAAATATTTTATTGTTTTCAAATTTATCAATAAAAATGATTCCTTGTGATACTTAAAAAAATGGTTACGCTTCAAACATCCAACAAAAGTTTCAAAGCACAATGACCAGTTGTGAGACAATGAGACAAATGCAAAAGAATAGTGCACGTGTCTTACAAAAAATATTAACAGATCAATGTTAAAATATCAAATAAATTAATGCTGGATTGCTATTACAATAAAACCTTGTAAATTCTAAATTCCAGGGACCCAAAAAATATTTCGAAGTACGCCGCACCAAAAAAAAATTGATTGCGAAATTCACTAAAAATCAATTTACTCGCGAAAAAGCCATTAATTTTGTAAAAAAACGTTTGTGTCTTAGCATATTTCAAAGAAGCATTTCGAAAACGCAATACTTATTGTGCTAATACAAAGAATGCAACATTTCTATTACTTAAGTCCCTGATATCTGCTGTTCTTACTTGTGAAAAAAATCTAAATATTTTTTCCATTTTGTCACACGTGTCACATCCCTAATAGAAAATGTTTAGAGTTATCTTTGAATTTATGGAACAATTTTCTTCAATCTTCACTTCATTTTAACTTTCGATTCTGCCTTTTTTTTAAACTCAGATCAACCAACACACAGCACTGTTATTAGAAATGCAATTGTCCACAAATACGTTAAATAATTAGATAAGTTAGTAATAACTACTTACAAAAGAAAATTACAATTTTAACAACACAAAGAAAAAGAAAACATTTTAACAACACAAACACACACCAAAAGACGAATTTAAGGATTAGCGCATCTGCGCATATCTGGGCAGCCAACTGAAGAAAACATGCATAGGATTCCCTAATTCGAGAGATTGCGACATAATATAGATATTGCTACATAATATGTATAGATAAAGTGAATTCCATAAGGTATTGCGAAATACAAAGACACCCTGTACGAGTGCATACAATCAAAAAACTGCGTGCATTATTAGTTTTTTATAACATATTTAAAAAAAAATTGTGGCAAAATGTATTGATTTATGGCGCAAAGGTTTAAACATTATTTCTAATTATGAATTTCAGGCGTTTCTAAATTATCAGAGTTAATCAACAATGAAATTAACGTTTAGGAAATTGTTTAAAAAATTGCAAATTATGGCGAATTTCAATTATCGGAGTTTAAATTAACGGGGCTTTACTGTATTAAAATAAGATATTGCAGATTGTTAATCCACAACTAACAAGGTAAAAGGTATTCAGATGGATAAATAATACACGGAAAACAGTATCCTTTGATAAATTAAATTTATTTGTAATCAAAAAATAATGAAAAACAAAAAAAAATTTCAAAGAGTTTTCTTGCTAATATTGCTGTAGCCAATTCCTATACAAGTGAAGACAACTTTTTGTGATCCTGGTGGTCTGTCGTCATCATCATCATCATCTGTTTCATCTGTGGTGGCGCCCTTAGCTATTTCCAATTTAAATGTGCAACCAAAAAACTCCTTTAAATGTTGCAAAAAGGATATTGTGTAGTCTGAGAGTGGGCCAACCTAGAAATAGATAAGAAACAGTATTGGATTGTCCACAAGTGGCTTAGTTGATGATGAAAATGACAAAATTTCTTTCCACCTGAAAAAAAATCAAAAAATCATGACAAAATGGTGATCAATTATCTTGTGACATATTAATGTCATCAATATGTGTGTTATGTATAAACTGGCTGTACCCGTCAAAAATGATGAAACATTGCTTTATTCATGGCGTCTTTGCTAAGCCCTACTGTATATTTATAATATATTTTTGGCGGTCCGCAGAACAGACCGTAACAACCTGCCTAGAGCGGCCAATTCGGATTTGCTGGCCCTGGGTTCAAGCTCCATCTCCGGCCGTTTGATTTGGTTTTTTTGATGTGAATTTGAAAGAAATTACGGACGTTATACGACGTTATGGGGACAGACATACAGATAGATAGACAGCGAAATTATTATGTTTGATGATATTGTCTAAGGCCCGGTTGTTTCAAGTTCGATCAAAGTAAGCGGTTGACCAAAGCATAGATTTTTACGAAAACGGATTGTCTGATTGGTGGAGAACGTTAAAATCTATGCTTTAAAAGAACGCTTACTTTAATCCAACTTGAAACAACCGGCCCTAAGTGGAGTTGCTTGCCAATGGCTGCAATGCAAATTTTTATTATTCTTTTTATCTTCCAATCCATCAAATTCTCTTTCATCCAAATCAAAAAGTAAGAAGAAAACGTAAGATGTAACATTTTAACAAAGTTGACTTACCACGCATTTGCTGACATCCTTTTGCCCCAAGGCCATCCACAAGGCTAAAATCCATTGGAATGATGAGTCCACAGTCCCGCCTCGGTATATTTCATCAAGCAGTCCTTGAGAACACTGTCTACCCAATTCTTCAGGAACTGAATTGTCAACACCTGGTCCTGGTACGGCGGAGGTCTGTTAAACAGGGAAGAAAGGTTGTAATTGAATAGTTACAAAAAGTTTCAATTTTAAAACACTAAGTGTGTTTTGAAAAACTATTATAAAAGTTTTTATTTCAACAATTCAATAATTTTTGACATTGCTATATATAAAATACATTCATTTTAGGTGTAGTTTTACTATGCCTGTCTTATTAGCAAACTCTGTGTTGAGACTGGCAATTTTTACAATTATGGTTTAATTAGATGCAAGTGCCTTTTTACAAATTGTCGAGTCCTGGTTACATATTAAATACAGAACCCATTCTTGAAATGTACAAAAAATGACAGGTACCGAAATAGGTGATATGCTATAGGTTCGTGGATATGCCATCACCCGCAATTAACCGGAGGACCATCATCATGACTATTCCCATCAATATTGCATAAAGTCCATATTATTAAAATATCACACTGACGTGGATTTTATGTAATATGGCAACTAGGCAATCCGAATATGTAGTAGCCAGCTTATAAAGTTGAAAACACAATTTATTATCAAGAAAGAGAAGTGGTCTAGAACTTTCCAATAAAGCGCGAATTATAAATTTAATTATAATTAAGTTTTATATTTTTATAATTTTTTTTAAAATTTTTTATTGTTGACAAAATTTTTTAGTCTGATGATAGAAAGTTTGCCTCGTGATCCAGGAATAACAAGTTCGAATAAAAAAAATATTTCAGTATTTAGGATAAGTTTGAATATGTATAAGTAACAGTGAATCTGTATTTCTAGTGAGTCTATATTTTCAATGGCATTTTAGAGAAATTATATTCAAGATCATTCTCATCATATCCAATCAGATTTTTACGAATAAAAATTAATAGAAACTAGCGAAAAATATTTTAACTGGTATCTTACTAGTGAAATTATATTGGTTCCCGAACTGTCATTAAAATTAAATTTGACAGGTGTCTATTTACGGATTGAGATTGACCTCTTAGAATATCAATTAAAGATTCATGTTATTGCGTAAAAAAGGTTCTTACTGCATGATTCATTTCTTCTATGCATATCCACATTATATACTGGATATTATTAAGCTAACCTAAGCTTTAAGAAATGCGTGCATTCGCAGAAAAAATAAAGTTTCACCGAAACTGCGCAGTGAATCTGTAATTCATTGATGGACACGTTTTCACTACCCGACTGGGTAAAATATATTTCTACTAGTGAAAATATAGACTCACTAGAAACACAAATTCACTGTAACATATACAAAAAATACTGAGATATATTAAAAACAGGAAATAGAATAATACCTCTATAAATGATCTGTATACTTATATACATTTCATTAAAATAATACTAACCTCCTCACTGCAATAAAATGTCCCTGCATTTGTTTCCGCAACTAAACTGATTCCAAACCCTGGGCTCTTTCCTGCAGCAACACCACGACACTGATCCGTGTTGATGTACACGTCGGGCAAAAAGTTCAACATTACCTAGAGTCAGAAAAATTTTCATCAACAAAATTAAAAATATAAGAAAATGGATTCTATGACTTTGTCATATTTCAATTAAGCTTTTCACGTATACAAATGTTAATATTACCCCTTTGGAAGCTTCCACTACTCTGTTGGCAATAGCCGGAGACACTCTGAGAGCGTAGACTACTCCTCGGATGCGTTTCACGAGACCCCACTTTTCCCACTGCAGGGGACGAAGCAGCCTTCTTGTTGGACATGTGAAGTGCACTTCGCCTCCGCCCAAAGGAGGTGCCCCTAAAAAGAAATAAAAAAATACATAAAGAACAAATGAAATTGACAATAATCTTTTTAAGAAAGAAAAAAGTGGGCATACATTTAATATCTAAAGTTTAATTTTTCAAAGAATAGCTCTTCTGAAGGTTTTCGCTTTGTGATGATATAATCAATTAATTAACCAGTCGTATGCTGGCCGTACGTAACGCGGAATGTACCCTGTCTGCCGCGCAATTTCCCGCAAGATTGCTTTTTTTTATACACTTTTTTGTGATGTTTATATTCATGTAAGAATCAACAATAATCGCTAAGAATTTATAGTTTTTGGTTCCTTTATATACAGACTTCAACAATTACTTATATTTCAATAATTACTTGTACAATAATTACTTATTCGTTAATTATGAAACTAAGTAACAGAATTTACTGTCAGAACTGTACTCACATGTTCATCGAATAAAACCATGGAAGCAATAACACTAAAGATATTGTATTTCAATATTTTCATTCTAAATATATGAAAGAATATAAAAATTCTTAATTTTAACACTTCTTTATTTAAAAAAAATTTTTTTTTTAACAGATAAATAACACAATTAATGCGCGGTTCGAAGACGACATTTGGAATGATTTTTTGTCCAGTTTGGGCGGCAAATGAGGTTACTTGACAAATAGAAATCGTTCATTCATTCGAAAACTTGAGACACAACCAATAATAAGCTTTAAACACCCATAAACACAGGTAAAATAGGCCAAATTCGCATACGTGTCTAGGGAGCGCAGATCTGCACTCCGGTACATAGAGGGTGCAAAAGTTGTCGTGCAGATCTACGCTCCGGCATATGACCGGTTAAAATCAAACACTTTATTTACACCACGACGATAAACCAGAGATGACTGACAACTTGGAATCCCATATTCACCGCGTTATTGCCGATAAAGTTGCTCGAAAGAACGGTTAAAAATTGGACTTAGAGATTGAGCTTTATTTGAACCAGCCGCGGCGCCCTTATGCCTGGAATCATACCTGAACACTAATCGCATAAAATTATATTTCCAATTAAGCAAATACCATTTTTATATGTTATAGTTCATTTTTAAAAAATCTAAAAAATAACTTTATATGTAAAAGTGAATGAGTTAAGAGTGGTATATCGGGCCAGAAGAGTGTGGAATTCTCGGATACCCTTGCGTATAAATAACATTTGAGAACTATAAGAACTAAATTTATAATTTTGTTGTGCAGTCCAACGAATCACAATTACTTTAACAATAAAGCTTAACAAACATTAAGGAAACTTACCTCTCTTGTTGACTTTTAAAGTTAACCCATCATCCACCAAAATGAATTTCAACAAAATGGGAAAAGCTGCAGCCTTTATTCGGTCAACTGAGACGTCTGTCGACGACTGGGTGATTCCTCGAAGTGTAGCGTTTATGGGATCTTTGCAGAATGGACCGAGAGCTAATAAAATCTCTAAATAATAACCTGAAAAGATAAATAATTACAGTTGAAGGCATTACGGGTTAGGTCCACCACAAACAATAAAAATATACATACATATGATGCCCTTTGAATTAATTGTAAGATATCTTACTTAAGATATTTTTAGGAAAGGCTTAGGCCCGGTTGTATCAAGTTGGATTAGAGTATTTAAATTTAAAGCATAGATTTTTACGGAAATAGGTTGTTTGATTGGTGAAGAACGCAAAAATCTATGCTTTAAACGAAGTATCCATTTTGACACAACTGGGCCTTAATGGATCAAGAAATAAAACCAGACGAAAAGAATTGTACATTGACGGACGACACTAACGGAATATTTAGCTTGTACAGACCTAGCAATAGTACCAATATAAAATATGTGTGAGTAATCATAGACCATAAACTAAACTTTTCACTAAACACAAAAAATGAAAAAAAAAATAGCAAAACGAATTTCACTCTTGAAATTGGAAAGATAGGGAATTACCAGAAGATACATCTAAACAGAATCTTGCAAAAATATATACATACAATGCAATTACAGCAGGAATATACTATTTCTGGCTATGAAGAAGAATTTTAAAAATTAATGACGCTCCGAAATAAAGTATTAAGAATTATACTAAAAAGAAATCGATGCATAAGAATTAAAGTGACGCTAGAAAGTTTAAAAAATATTGTCATTTAGACAAATAATTCGATTTATAATGTACTTCTTTATTATTTCTGAGGTAATTTTGTAGAACTCCATAATCACATATGGAAATAAAATCAATTGTTTTTTAGGTTCAACCTTTTTAATTTTCTGAGATGTGTTACGCCTTATGAGGGCATTATCAATCACTATGTAATGTACTTCTATTTATATATAGAATTATAAATGCACACAATACCTTTGAATTCTTATGAAAAATAAAAAAAACAATATGAACGTGACCACTGCACATGAAGAAAAGATGAAATAAGATAACCATTTAGAAAGAAAAAAGTATCCCAAATTTCAATCATGCACAGTGAAATGAAATTGTACATTAAAATACCAGGCAACATTAGGGCTGAAGATAATACAGCAACTTTTAAGAGGAATCTAAAAAATAAGTGGTGCTTACATTTGAACAAAATTTAGAGTAATTATAAATAATTCTGTTTATATAAGGAAACATAAATTATTGTATTACCTACTTAAATAATAAATAAAAAATACCTATTCCTCTCTGTACACAGCAATCGTGTGTAAAAGTTCCTCCAATAACAATTCCTGGATGATAGTAAAGAGATGTTCCTGTTTCGCTCAATTCTACTTTTGTTCCATTTGTCACTTTATCAAACAAACGAATCAAACATATTTCATATTCTTTTAATCCAGGTTCATCGTCGGAACTACGAATTTCTACAATTCTTATGGGCTTGCCGCTCAACGTGGAAAGTAATAATCGTTGGCGCAAATAGTTACTTCCTTTGTACACTAGTAAATTGTTATCTCTTGAAATTGCAGGCATTATGTCTGTTTAGTGTTTGAGAATTGACTTATATTATCATTTCTTTCAAATGTATAAGTTAAAACAATTCGGTTTCGTAAATTTTTAGGTTACACACATAAATTCAAACTATCCCCCGAACCGAACTGACAGAAAGCATGTCTGTGTTGACAGTTAGTTCCATAGAAATAATGACCATAATGACCATTGACCATAGGTAAGAGAGTAAATCTTTCTATGGTTACAATTAAGCAGGTTTCTTTGTTGCCGACTTTGCGGTACAAACTACAAACAGAGCGAATGCATTATCACAGGCAGCACAGGCTTTGAAGCTTTGAAGTCCAATGGGAGTTGGGCAAGATAGTTAATTATTACATTATAATATATTTCATAAAAAAGATTTTTATAAAAAATAATTTTGATTTTACTAAAATATTTTATTTCAATTTCTTTAAATACTAGATAAGTAACAAACTATGAATTTATAACTAAAAAATATGAATTAATTAAAACGTTCGGACTAGTTATCGTCACACGTTTGGAAAAACAAACATAGACTGGCTACAATTGTAGTTCTTTGCGAATTGTTTTAAGTTTATCGTACACACATTTGTAAGTTTTATCAGACTCTATTATAAAGTTATTTATCCATCATTCATTAAATATAATATTTTCCATATTTCATTTACATACCTTTTGTACTCTTGTGTAAAGAGGGTTGTTAACATGACTTCTGGGAGCGGGTTTCAAACTTTCGACTCTCGTTAAACTGTATTGAATTAAATTCTAATTAAAAAAAATATTCTGATTGTTGATAAATCTTTGTCCCGTTCGGATCATTTAATTTATAGTGATAATACAATTAGATTGCGTGGTTAGGTGGTTAGGACAACCGCCCTTATTATCAAAAAATCGTGGACTTGATCCGAACGTCGCCCACCTCAACAAAAGCTTTATTTTAGATAAAAAAAAATTACAAAGATCGTTGATAAGATGTTTTATATTGTCAATTAACTTTTATATTGCATTTACACAAAAGGCGTAATAGATTATTACAAGAATAATAATAAAATGTCCCAAGAATGTTAGACGTAAGGTCACATTAATTTGGCTGGACACTGGCCATGGAGATTGCAAACAAGATACGTTTTAATTTTAGTCAGAAAACAGAATGAGTCGAGGGCGATCGCGGTTGCCGTGCGTCGCGCCTCGAACGTACATTTCACATTTAAATACATAATATTTATCCTCCATTATTAATTTGTACGAAGTGAACTGCCACGTTAATCTCCTTATCAGTATAAAATGAAGTTAGCTACAAATTAATTTCAAATTTAGTCTTGTGTTTTATGTGCGTATGTGCATACAGTTACAGTGTACGTCTTTTGACATTTGATATCAAACTGGAGTGAGGATTGTTTATAAACAAATTGATAAGTGCGAGCAATGAATACATTGTTTTGAGTTTTATAGACATCAATTGTTTTTGAATAGTTCAGTGTGGGTCAAGATAATTTAGGGAACTTCATAAATTTTGATGGAAGGCCGCGTATTTTAAGTGCACGTAGCGTAATCATTAGATACCTACCTACTATAGATCAAAACTATGCAGTCAGTTGAAAGTTTTTGACGTCTATCAAAGTTATTTTATCGTAATACCTAGATAATATGTTACTTTTATTTAATTTATATATATTCTTGGATTAATTGTTTTCGATTTTTTAAAAATTAAAACAATGCAAGGCGTGATTATTGCAGCCAGCAATTGGTCATCAAATTAAAGGTAAGATCTTTTGTTCTACTTGCAAGAAGGTCACCATTTATTTTTAAAATATGTTAAATTTTGCTTTTTCAGTGTCAGTTCTTTGCTTTTTAAACGGCGAATGAAATATGAGAGATTTATTAAAAATGTAACAAGACAAAAAAACTAGTTTGTTTTCTACATTTTTTGAAGAAACAGTAAAAATGAATACATGTACTTATATATTTTTCGTTTGATCGAAATGTAACAGGTTGAATACGGAAACATATTTACGTGCATACAGAGACCGGCAAAATTGAGAGGACATGTTTTGAATAATGAAATAAAAGTTTTCAAAACATTTTCTTTTGTTTAAAAATCTTTATGGTCAATGCGTATAAGAAGTGTTATCTTTTGAACTGAAAGATTTAAGACATTGAAAAAACTTAAGTACATTTATGTCCTTCAAAATTGAAAGGACAGTGTTAATCCTGCCCGACGTTTGACAATTGCGATCATACAAGCACGGACAAAATAGTGTGGCCATGGCGTTGTACCGAGTGACATATATCGGTGCAAGAATTGAACAGAATATTCAAGAAAGTGATCCGAGTTAGTTCACGGCGTAGACTCTGGTAGGTGATTCAGATGCTCTCAGTCCGCGTGGATTATTACAGGACAGCTCCTCTATAATTGCTGTACAAGATTTGGAAGAATTAATTTTTTTTCGGCAAATTTGACGATTGTCCCTTCAGTTGTTAATTAAAATTTTTTACTGTATTGCGTTCATTTAATTTTTTAACAGATGTTTTCGAAAACAGTTTTACAAAATCTGCGTAATATATTACACATATTTTAACAAAACAAGTGTTCATTGCTGAGGTTAGCAATAGACTAATACATGAAATTAACAGTACGTCTACGTACAAATACTTGTACCGAAAAACCGTGGAAAAGATTACCTTTAGGGCCGGTTTATGATCGGTAGATAGGGTGATTGTGCTAGTAGTCGGCCATTTTACAAAAAAGTTATCTTTGGAATATCATTGTAAGTTCATTTTTGAAAGGTGGTTTAGAAAAACACATATGTATTAAAGAACAGTGGGTTTATTTTTATTTTATTTATTTCTTTTTAAATTTAGCCTTTCCATAATAATTAAAATAATATTTTAATGAAAAATGGCTGTTTTGCCAGTAGTCGGCCACCTATGCGTCAGTTGTCGGCCACCTATGCGTCAGTAGTCGGCCATCAGATTTTAGCACAGGGCCGCCAGACGTCCTTTAGAAATTTGCGCTATACAGGCATTTTTTTTTCAATTTATACTTAAATCCTTTTAAGCTTTTCGACAAATCGTCTCAATTTGTCCATAGGTAGGCACGTTTAAAATGCACTAAGAATCACATACTAGAAACTGGAAAGATAATTATTTTTTTCGATTGGGCATTTTGGTTATATGTTAAAGCCGCTTTCATCTCCATTGATAATCCGATTAAGGTCTTCTAATACATCTTCATCATTGTTTTCTATTAGATGGCGCTAATAATGCTTTCCGCAATTCTGGCCGGCGCCGGCGTGTGAATACTAAATACCATGTTTCTCCCGGTTTTTCATCTTAGAAAGGTGTTTTTATTTTTTCTCTCTTTACAATTTGCTACATAGTAGTCGGAGCTCTTGTTTTTTAGAGGGAAATGACATTTTGCTAATACTATTAACTGTTCAACAATTTTGTTTTCTTCGGATAACGATATAAAGTGATTTGGTTCCATTTGACGTGTTTTTTCCAATACCCATCCCTTGATGCCGTCCTGCAGTTTTGCCCTGGGAACATCAATTTCCAAACAATTTCTGACAAGCTGCGCGGATTTTTTCCCTTCTCTTACTGCTTAAAGGGCTTTTTGAAGGCTTTTATCAGTATACTGATGAAAAATATATTTAAATTTTAGTCGCCATTGATACAAAATTAATAATTTCTATATTTAGTTAACATTAAAATGATAAAAGATAAATTTCATCTGCCAAAAAAGGAGATTTTATTTAAATTTGTGTTGCGGTGAAGAGTATTTTGTATATATTCGTACAAAAAAGTCCAAAAGACTTTAAAATATTTTCAGGTTTTCACGGCCGTTCAGAATCTTCTGTGTGTAGTTTTCTGGGACATTCTGCCATGTATGTCTGACCTCTGGCCGACGTTTCGGATCCCATTGCAGGGTCCATCATACACTTCAGGCCTGTGGGTGGACCCTGCAATGGGATGCGAAACGTCGACCTGAGAGGTCACGTATACACGGCAGAATATCCCAGAAAACTACACACAGAACATTTAAAAATACATTTTTGGTAGATGTCCGAGCTTAAGTAGGGACTGACAATTTGATTAATTAAAAAACTTTGTATTACTTAAAATGATCATCATTGATGTTTTTTTTTAAATATTAGGTCAAAATTATTATCAAAAGGTTATATTGTTATATTTTTAATATCATATCAATATAACACAATGTTTTTTTTATTAATATCAATATAAGAAACCCGAATGTACTGCAATCCTGGTTCGACAACAATTTGCTCTCCCTAAACTCCGAAAAAACATACTACATTCCCTTTTCGATAAAAAAACCATAAAATATCGCCTAGTATAAAAATTACCATCCACAATAATATACGGTTCACAGCAATATTCTTACTATTTTCAAACTAAGCTAAACGCTCCTGCTATAAAAATAGGACTAACTTGCTGGTCTACAGTGAAGTTCGAACCCTCGACCTTTGGATCACGAGGCAAGAGTCCTAACTACAAGACCAACAAGCTACTCTTATCTTTATCTTAAAATTATAAATATAATTTTTATTTCGATATTTAATATTATTTCTTTCCCCTGTTCCCGTCACAATTTTGGCTATGCCCCCGTCCCACAATTAAGTTTCTTGTCAAATTTCATTTTATGGATCAGTTAGTGTTCGACCATCCCGACAAAGATACTGCATTATCGAAATCGTTCGACGTTAAATTGATTAAAAGTGTGCTATTTAAAAAATACACATGTCTAACCGCACAATCAACGCTATGAGCATCACTTTAAAAATATTTTCAGAATTATGTAGGTATTGTACAAATTTATATGTAATAGTTTGATGAAACAACACGTTTCGCTAACGCAATCCTCGATCCAAGCCACGTGGCTACACGAGCGGTCTGCTCTCTGATTGCATCTGTAATAAGTGGTTAACTCGATTAGTGCAGTTCGTTTGAGGTCTAAAACATAAGTAAATTAATCTGAATCTGAAGAGACGTCCAGACATTATTGCTTCAACCAATTGCCGGGGTCGAGCAGCTTTGTTTTGTTTTCATCTTATTATTTACGTCTTGCTAGTTTGTACTCGGCCTCCTTAGGTATTTTGTACGCGGCTTCACTCCGTCAGTTACTATCTAATATTCGTACAATGCAACGAATACGAATAGTAGATATTTACCGAATATTCGTATTCGCCGAATATCATCACGAATATTAAAAACAAACTGTATTTATAACTGAACGCAAAGCAAATTACGGTTTGGCTGTGCACCGTGTATCCAAATGCACCTACGTATTCTATTATCCCTAACATTGAATGAATGGATTTGTTGAGTTCTCAAGTTGTCAATTGTTACTTGTTTCACAGCATAACACGAGTTCTTTCATCTAGTTTCGTTGGGTTATTAATAAAATTAGGTGCTCATTTCATGTAGTTTTTGTTTTGTAATACGTATTGTTCGTTCCATTTTATTTCCGTTGTGTGTAAAAGTAAAAGTGTTAACTCTTATAAAATAATTTCAAATTAAATCTAATAACATGGCCTCTCGTAAGCGTGAAAAAATTGATATGTTTGTGATATATAATGTACAATATGCTTTTTGTACAAAAATTTACCAGTGGTAAATTTTAATTATTAAATTTCTTAGTACAAAAAGAACAGTGGTGTAGTATTTATTACCTTGTAGAATTATTTGTATTCGCCGAATAGTTTATATTCGTATTCGTGAAAGTAGTATTCGTTGCATCACTAAGTATAAAGCAAAGGCAGCAATATGAAAAAAAAAATAATGCAATTATCGAGGATTATTAATTTAGAATGCACAGAATTTGACATTTTATAGGATGTACAGTCTTATAAATTTAAGGAAACATAAAGGATAGACATAAAAAATCTTAAATACAGTATGTACATTTTAATTAAAAATCCTCTGTGACTGCATTTAAAACATTTTTCTAAACATATTTATAAAATATAAGAACAAAAACTATTTATAAACACGCCCAGCAGCCGAAATATGATGCCTTGCCTTCTATAGACGTACCACTATAACTTGGCGTGCGAGGGAGGGCGTCCCTGTCGCGTAACAGAAGTTGCCTGGGTGTAAATTTATTACACAATACATCATGTACAGAATGTCCGGTGACCGGTGTCGTATTAAATACAGAAATTTGGTCGGGCGGCACTAAAGAAACCACGCAGTAATGGCGGCCGTTCAATCTGTCAAACTGTCAGACGGTAATATCGGTCCATTATTCGGTTTTCAGCTTCGCAAAACTTTAATACTTCATTGGCAATTGTTCTTGCACCAACCCGGACTGTTTAGGATGTTTTGGATATAATGATTCAGTGTATATTGGTAATCAAGATGACACAGCTCGCGCTCAAAGACGAGAATGAACTGAATGACAGGGCGAGGGGTTACCGCCGGGTGCGGGCGGGGCGGGTTTTAGTTCAAAATTCGCCGCACGCCAAGTTACGTTGGGCAAGCAATGTGTATAGATATAAAATGTTATAAAATGTAAAGAAAATCACCACATTTAAAAGTAGGTACAGTTGCCGGCAAACTTCTTGAAATTCTTTGACGTAGTGGGGGAATGCGCAGAAGACGAAATTTGGGTCTCGTTGGTGGAAAGGTAGATGCACAAACTTCCCCTCACTACGCCGTAGAATTTCAAGATGTTTGCCGGCTACTGTACCTACCTACATTTTATTATTTTCATATTATTTGAAATTGAAAAATGGAACATTTTAAATAAGAGAAAACTTGTGTTGAGATCCTTGAAAGAAGTGTATTCTTTTGTCTTTTAAAGCGTCATGTTGATTCTGTACCGTTTTTCTAAAATATTAATAAAAACGATGTAATTTTTAGTTTGAAAGTAAATTACAATCACCCAGTTTTTTATTTTTTGCTTCAAGTGCTGATTTCTAGGAGATTTTCTTGCTGCCTTTGCTTCTATACCCAACACAACCTTTGTGTGTCCTCAGAAACTTATTTTTAACTAAGTCCTTAACCCGAGCAACGCCGGGTACGAACAGCTAGTATTTTTATGAAGTTTTTAAGTTTTTTTATTTTCTAAATTATTATTTTAAAAAACCTTTGACTTGCTCGTGCCGCTATTATCTGTTCATTTGAGTTTTTCATCAAAAATTCTTTGTGTTGTGTCGTACAACCTTTCAAAAATGTTATTTAATCCAATCATGTACACTGTGCGGTTGGAAGCGAGGTGCCACACCCTGATGGGCTTTGGATCTTATATTATACTTTGAGCACTCCCATAGCTCTACGGCTTTCATCGAGCGAGCTGCACAGTTCCATTAAAATACATACCAGAGTATATCCTGGTAGTCTCGCTATAAATAAGATCAAGGTCTCGTTCAGACACGCGGGAATCGTGCGATTTGTGTCATGTGTTCAGACAGCCGCGGTTAATAAGTGATTTGCGAATAGCGCGTCATTTAAGGGGGTATTCTAGTCTAGAAATTTAAAAAAATCAATTTTTTTTTTGTATATTTCGTAAGTTTAGACATTCAGAATTTTGTCCTCAAAGGAATTTTTCAAAATTCCAATTATTTACCGAGATACAGCGATTTCGATGGCGCGGCAAGTAACCGGAACAAATCGAACAATAGAGGGGGCGACGTTGCTGTCCACCTGCGGATGGATTATCTCATAAAACCTTTCTTATATACTATACCTAAATAATGTATATTTAACTGAAGGTCATATTAACATATTTTTTTAAAATCTTTTCGTTCTACTATTTAGTTCAGATTAGTATCGAGTCAATCTTTAAACATCGTTGACGTGCTTTCTCTGAGAATATTTTACAAATATTTTGAGAGAATATTATAATGTAAAATGGATAAAAAAGTTCAAATGGTGCTAAGCGCGCATACAGAAAGACGAAAAGACAATTTAGAGGTAATCAACATGCTGTAGAAAAAGAAATAAGTTTCACTGGTGCATCCGCAGCAAAATTGAAAAGATCGGGTGATTGAAAAATTGCAAAATTGAAAAGTTATAATAGAAAAAAATTACGGCTATTGCATTTTAGAATTTTTATCTATTTTTACATCATTATTAATTCTGTGTTCTACATGTAAGCAAAATATATTATAAATACCTCTGAAAAAATAAAAGCGCAGCATTTACTTTTTTTTTTTTTAATACAGTTTAAGAACAACTCATTGAATGTGAATACAATAACTCTGGATTAGGTTGCAAAACCAAATAATCGGCAATATAATAAAATATGACTAGAAATACTGTTATGTATTTTTAATAGTATGTGCTAAGTATGTATTATGTACTAAATGTATTTCTTACGAATGTATTTATAATAATCTGAAAAAGGTGGCATACTTTGTTTTTAGTACAGACATAATAAATATACTGGGAGATTTGCAACTAGGTAGTAGAATAGAATTGACCCGCAGCGAAACACGTCTCTATCCTGGAGATCTGCCCCTGCCCAGACCGCCCTGAACCCGGACTACCCTGCACGGACTACCCTGAGCTCTCACTGTATCGCCTGGCGATCAGGACAGCGGGATTACCAGACTTAAAGCTTCTAAGGATGTCGCGGAAGCTCTGAAACGGTTCATTTTACATTACGTAATCTTTTCTGTAGTGTTTTCAAAATGTACGATTTTCTTTGTTTCCATTCTTTCTGTTCAAGTGATATTTCTAAAAACACACCAAAACTATTTACGATACTAATTATAATTATCGTAAATAGTTTTGGTGTGTATATTATTACGATAATATACATTATAAATTGAAGATTTTTTCTTATTTATTATCATTTTTTAACATAATCATATTCCTACTAACACGACAGGCAGATAGTAGAAACTTAAAAGAAAGATAGCCAAGTGCTAAATCAATAAATTCATACTGATACGAATAACATAATTTCTTCTAGTTCTTCGTCCAGCTCTTTCTGTAAGTATCCATTGTTCGTAAATATCCATAGAAATATTGAAGGGTCGCTGAATGTCTACGTCATACTTTCACCTGACAAGGCCAGTGGAGACTTTGTTAGGATAGGCTGGTCAACAGCAGTAAAAGTAAGAAAGCTGGCAACTAAAGACCGAGACGGATTGAGAAGACTCGTGACCCCATATCATCAGGAAGATGCTGTAAAACAATCAATTTTATAAATTCCCTGCTAAACATATATATTAATAATGTGGTATTTATGTGGATTATGTTTATTGTGTTTACTTATCCATTTTATTATTTATATACAAACACTTAAGTTATACGTCAAAATATAAAAATCGTTGAATTCTTTAATATGGACTTTTGCACGGAACACATAATGCAGGAACGCGGACCATCGAAATTACTATTTTTCTCGCTGTCAGTATTTTCAATGAAGGCTTTATACCCATTCTATAAATACTAAACGTTATGGGAATCACGATTGGTCCAGAAGCCCATGCGTTCGCTGGGAAACGGGACGAAGTGCAGATCGAACGCTCTGAAATCCGAGCTTCGGATGCTTCAAATGCTGTTCGTCTACAAGAAAGAACTTCAGAGAATTAACATTTTGAAGTGGAGAAAGGTCTATTGTATGAAACAGGAATCGCCGATTAAAAATATGCAAGTATACTGTACTGAAACTTCACTCAAAACTTTGAATGCGTTTTTTCTAGAAACTTCATTTTTCAAGCTGGCGGACATGATATCTCAAGTTCTACTAAACCGATTTATTAAAATTTTTGTGTGAACCTTCTCTGTACATCCCTTTATAGCCCCTACCAGATTTAAGTCGAAATTTTTATTTTTACTATTAAAAAAAATTTTAACTGTTAAAAAAAAAACGCGAAAAGGGTAGTTTTTTTTTCAAACGGCTGCCATTTTTAAAATTTTATTTCTCCGAGGTAGGGGCGATAGCGACATCTTTACTAATTAAGAATCCGTTAGAATTTTTTGTTTCAGATGACCACAAGGGTTGGAACCATGTCCGCCAGGACATCCCTTTTTTTTGGACCCCCCACTTTACCAGCCGATAACTTTTTGAGTTTTTTATTATATTTTTATTTTTGATGTATTCTTAAAATATTAATAAACGAATCATAAAAAAATGTATACCAAAAATATTATTTGTTTATTTTTTACAAATCTCTAAAAAACGCCAGAAATTCGTGCCTCTAGACTAGAATACCCCCTTAATAAACAGCTCCGGTGCCGTTCTCCATCTTTGAATATCAGAGATATATTCGCTCATTACTTTGTGAACGACGGCCGTGTTCCATGGCAAGACACAAAAATATCATTCTGTCAGTTCATTTTTGGTGAATAAATACCTACTTACCTAAAGTACTCTTTTTTTTCCAACGTGTCTTCACCATTTTAAAATATATCAACCAACCAAATCAATCAAATCAAATAAAGTCGAGTAGCTTGTTGGTCTTGTGGTTAGGACTCTCGCCTCGTGATCCAAAGGTCGCAGGTTCGAATCTCACTCCAGACAAGCAAGTTAGTCCTATTTTCATAGCACAAGCGTTTGGCTTAATTTGAAAATAGTAAGAATATTGATGTGACACGAATTCCGTGTTCGCATCTCTATTTAAAAAAAAAAATCAAATATGGGCCTTCGAGGACATCACCTGAAGCTGAACAAGTCTCGGTCCTCGCGTAACCCAAGAAAGCAATGCATTAAGCAATAGAGTGGTCAATGTGTGGAACAGTTTGCCTGAAGGCGTCGTGTCTGCAGCCAGTGTCAACCAATTTAAGAATATTATTAATAATAATAATAATAACTCCTGCCAAGCTTGGTTCTTGGCAATTTTATTTGAGTAATCCTCACATTGAAGATCCCACATTGCAGGTCTTTTCTCCACTTCATCAATAAAAAGTTCAGTGTCCAAGTGATCCATAACGAGCTCACGCGTGCTCCTGTTATGACAGGAGCACGCGGGCGCCGCGCGATTCTATTTTTTAGCGGTTGAGTGGCGGGCACCGCACGGTTTGATTAACCGCGCGGTTATGCCTGAACGATTACATACGAACCTACATAAATAAGACTCGCGCGGGTCCCACGCGATTCTGAAACCGCGCGGTTCCCGCTGTGTCTGAACAAGCCCCAAATCGTTCAACTTCGTAAACAGATAATACGTACGTAGTGTGTAAAGTAATTCATGCAAATGGGAAAGATGGTGTGTCTAAATACGATATAGTGCGATGTTTTCTTATCTATTTATTATACTACGCGCATATTATGCAAGCCTTTTATATAGTGATGCAACGAATACTACTTTTACGAATACAAATATCAAGTCTACTATTCGGCGAATACGAATACGAATAATTCAACAAGGTAATAAATAATACACTACTGTTCTTTTTTCACTAAGAGATTTAATAATTAAAATTTACCATCGGCGAATTTTTATTAAAAAAGCACAACATTTCTTTTATCCGTTTGTACATTCCCAGCGGTCGAAAATAAATATCACTTTTTTCACGCTTACGAGAGGTCGTGTTATTAGATTTAATTTGAAATTATTTTATAAGAGTTAACACTTTTACTTTTACACACAACGGAAATAAAATGGAACGAACAATACGTGTTACAAAATAAAAATTACATGAAATGAGCACCTAACCTTATTAATAACCCAACGAAACTAGATGAAAGAACTCATGTTATGCTGTGAAATAAGTAACAATTGACAACTTGAGAACTCAACAAATCCATTCATTCAATGTTAGGGGAATCCCCGATAATAGAATGCGTAGGGTGTTCGCATACACGGTGCACAGCCAAACCGTAATTTGCGTTGCGTTCAGTTAAAAATAGTTGGTTTTTAATATTCGTGAATACGAATATTCGGTAAATATCTACTATTCGGCGAATACGAATATTCGTATTCGTTGCATCACTACTTTTATATCTTCCTACTGTAGATTTCGCTTCAAAGAGTAAACAGATATTCTTAACAAATAAACTAATACATTAAAAAATATTTTATGATGTACTACTATAGCTAGACCGCATTCAAAAGGATGTGCGCGAAAAAATATGTGTTGTTACGATGCAAAAATGAACACAAAATAAGTTTTTAACCTTTTTTTAAACTAAAAAATATATATTTATTTGGAATATCATATTGAGGCTTGTAATACGGGCTTGCCAGGCAACTTTCCCCCGGCTTTCTTCTTACCGGACAAGGCTAGGGAATGGTCTTTTGATTGTGGTCGACCAATAGCTAGCTATTAGCCACGTCTTCATTCTTTCCGTACCCGTAAATACAACTGTAAACCCAGTAGAGTGTACCGCCGTTATCTGATAATTACGTATTGGTTTGATTGTCTGCAATAAACTCTGTGTATCCATACCTTCAGTTCGTGCATAGGTCGCGCAGAGAGGGAAATTCATGTTCGTGTTCATAGCTGTCTTGTTTCCTTATCTAATTAAAAAATATATGTTTAAATTAACGAGACAATTTTTAAAATTGTCTATTAGTTTCGTTGAAAATTTGTGATAAATCTCACAAATATATTGTACGTGTACACTGAATTTTGATGACGATTAATCCGTGTTTTATTTCACACAAAGAAACAAACACTCGTAACACTACATTGGAAAGAGCAACTTTTATAACTTATACATAATAATTTCATATATTAGCTTTTTTCAGTGTGCAATTCATTTGTTTACTTAATAAATAATAATTCATGTACAAAATTATTTCGAGTGTGTATCAATCGAATTGTGCAAAAAAGGAAAAAAAGTTTGGATATATTAGGTCCTTACATATGAAATTGGCGTTTAGTATGGGAGGAACATAAAGCCGATTTTTTTTAATTATAATATATTTATTTAATCAAAGTATGTACCATTGCTATCTATGCACTTTTGCCATCTCATAGGTAGTTCATCGATCCCTTTACTAAAAAAACCATTCGGACGGGAATCAATAAAATCTTTGAAGGCGGTTTGGACTGCCCCATCGGAGCTGAATTTTTTCCTTTGAAAGAAGTTATCCAAATATCGAAAAAAATGGTAATCTGTTGGGGCAATGTCCGGAGAGTACGGTGGATGTCTTAGACATTGCAATTGAAGCTCCTCTAATTTGTTAGCTGTCTGTTGTGCAGTGTGTGGTCTAGCGTTATCATGAAGCAGCAGTGGCCTAGAGCGATTAACCAGCCTCGGTTGTTTAGCAGCTAGCTTTTCCATCATGGTTTGCAGTTGCTGACAATAGACATCTGCCGTAATCGTCTGGCCAGATTTAAGAAAGCTGTAGTGAACGACACCAGCACTAGTCCACCAAACGCTCACAAGTAACTTTTTTGGAGTCAATTTTCGCTTGGGGCATGGTGAGGTACCCACCTTTCAAGCTTTTTCACCTTACCAATTTGCTTCAAGTGGATTAAAACAGTTTTATCACTAACACCGCAGCCTGCAGCTAACTCGGATGTGGTTTGCGATGGATCCGCTTCCACAATAGCCTTCAATTCTTCATTATCAACTTTGGTCTCCGGCCGTCCACGGGGCTTGTTCTGCAGGTCGAAATTTCCAGAACGAAAACGTTGGAACCAAAAACGCACTGTGTTTTCTTTTGCGGCACCGTCGCCATACACATCATTAATCCTTCGAGCCGTTTCTGCAGCACTGGTGCCACGGTGGAACTCGTACTCGTAAATAACGCGATATTTCAAGTTTTTCATTTTGTAAACTGAGTGACGCAAAGAAAAAAACAATTGAGGAAAAAAACAAATGAATTATAATTTTCAAAACACAAATACATGAGTAAATAGCTGTATAAATTTGGATTTGGAATTCCTAACAAAAGAGAAGATATTTGAGATCAAATTTGCCAGTACGGCAAAACGCCAATTTCATATGTAAGGACCTAATATATCCAATTTTTGATATATATCAAAAAATCCGATTTTTTTGTTTTTAAGATAATTTACATTATTATTACAAATTATTGTAACTTACCTCAATACATATGAAAATATGATAATATTTGAGTAGAGTAACAGGTCGCGGAGTATTGGGGGTAATTTTTTGTGTGGTCTTTAAGGGGAAGATGCTGAGCAGCGGAGATTTTTGGAGGAATGTGATGTTGTTTATGAGTTTTTTCTCAGAATGCAAGTTTTTTTTTAATTTCGACGGTTTCCAACCTGTTCATTATCAAACCTTTATGAGGAACCGAGTGTAGTAGTTTTAGTTTGTGATTATCAAAAGAATGGTTGGAGAATTCTGAGAAATTGTTGTTACTTAAACAACGGCGATGTTCCTTTATTCTTATATTTAGGTTTCTTTAATAGCTCTTTAGTTTCCGCACTCCACGCACAGTTTCGCAGAAATTGTGTATTTTTTACAAGAAGGTTACAATTTTTTATTAGCACTTATTAAGCTGCTCCGCCGTGACTGAAATACAACATATACGTGTTAAAAGCTCATGTAATTAAATATTTAGGACCAGTTGTTTGATCAGGAGTAAGAGTTAAGAAAAAGGCATAGATTTTTGCGTTCTCCACCAATCAAAATACCCGTTTTCGTAAAAATCTATGCTTTTTGCTTAACTCTTACTCTAACTTCTGATCAAACAACAGGCCCTTAGAAATTAAAAATCTAAAATTAAGCATATCTGATTTGGAAAAAAACGTAAAACGAGCTTTAAAAGATTATTTTTAACAAATGGCTTATCGGATTAAAAATACGTATATAACATTTTAGATATTCCATTTCTAAATAAGCAGATGACCTTCCTTTTTTTCGTACTGACGTTGACACCGGAAAAAGTTGCATCTCAGTCACGGCGGAGGAGCTCCGTGGGAATGGACATGATGAGAATTTTTTTCAAAAATTTTCCAATAAAATAATAGTTTAATAAGTGTCAATACTTGTTTATTACCCTTTGATAAAAAATCACCCAATTTGTACTTAAATTTCAGGCTCCCAGATGGTAACCCCTTAATGTACACGTACGCAAAAATGATTTATTCATTTCACTTGAAAAAAAAACATTTCAATTTGCGACTGCAAAGACTTGAATGTCTGTTTGTTCCTTTGTGGCCCTCTAGAGACCAAACGCGTGGGCCGATTTTGCTGATTCTTACATCAATCGATTTGTCTTAATCTTGCGAGTTGTCACTAAAGACAGGACAGTAATCAAAATTCCAATTCCAACCGAGGTCATATTGTGAAAAAGAATAAACATGAAAGTCGACGATCTACGTCAGGTGGGGTATCATTGAATAGGTATTTGAAAATCATCTTTAAATTTTTCTTCTCATTTTTCATTTCAAATGAACATTTAGGATCTATAACGATTTAAAGTTGGTTAACAACCATTCTTAATTAAATTTTCATTACATAATAACTTACATAATAAAGCTGTGATAAAGTTCTTATATAACCGCATAATAGGTCTTATTAACGTGTAAAATAATTATCATAATATAATTCTTAAAATCGAATAACAAACCCAGAATTTTACTACTTTGAAAGATAACTTTAACGACCGTTACCTAAAGCGTTAATTAATACAGTGAAAAATAACCTAATTAGGAATAAATAAGTAATATTAAAAATATTTCCCATCTTATAATCCTAACTAAAAAGTGTAAAATATTTTTTTTATTAAAAACCCGACTGCGTAAAAAGTGAACTTTAAATAATAAAAAATAAAAAAAAAATATTGGGATGGTTTGAGTCGGTAATTTTTAATTGGGCCCCGACGTTTAAAGTCGCCATGTTCCGAATTAGATTTTATTATTTGTTTTATGTGTGTACGATCATGAAATTATTTAAATGGTGCAGTTATTCAATGTTACTTAACAGAATTATAGACTACTGGATCTGTTTTTTTTTCAGTTTTTATTTAAAGTTAACTTTTTACTCAGGCGGGTATTTTTATTTTTTAAATTACCTTTTTTTATTATGATTCGCTTTTTTTTGATCTTTTCTTGATTCCTTTCAGTGCCACGCCTTCGCCGATGAAAGTGAATATATTTTGAATGATTGTTTGTGGAATTTTATCTTTGTTGTTTTAATACATTACTGTGATTGTGGTCTTATTGTCGCTCGCCATTATCATCTTCTCTCTTATAGCGTCGACTAATATTTGCCCTCATCTTTAGCTCTGTGGGTTGTCGGTGTTAACACCCGCTCCTTCGTTAGGCCCCGCGCCTCGCTAACTGCTAATACAACAAGAAATATAGTTCGTCTTTCTTTATTGTCCGAATTTTCTAAATAAGGCAGTAGGCAAAAGAAGTCTGAAGAATCTGTCAAAGGAAGCAAGACTAGCGGTACATAATGGCTAGTGCCAACCCTGATGCATGGAAGTGAAGCCTGGAATTGGCAAAAGAGGAATGAAAGTAGACTGAATGCGGTAGAAATGCGGTCACTAAGTCGCTTGTGTGGAAAATCTTTGGTCGATAGAGTAAGGAATGAACAAATTAGACGTGAATGCAATGCTGGCTGTAGTGTGGTAGATTGAATAAAGAAAGGAGTGCTGAGATGGTTTGGTCATGTGGAACGTATGAACGAGGAAAGGATGGTTAAGAAAATATATGAGGCGAGTGTTGGAGGCAACAGGAATAGAAGGCGTCCGCGAAAAACCTGGCACGATCAGATACAACAAGTGTTTGAGGATGGCCCCATTAAAAGCCGCAAAAACCGTATAAATTGTACGAAAAGATGTATGAATGCGGCCGAAGCAAAAGTGGTGTGCCATGATAGAAGAGTGTGGCGTTCAATCCTCTCTGCCTACCTCTGCGGGGAAACGACGTGATGGTTAATTAGACAAAAAAAGGCGGGTTTTGCGTTATCTTCATCTTCCCGTTCCGTTCATTTGCCCAAATGATTTAAGGGAGTTGCATTACCCTTCAGGTACCAGCGTTAAAGAGACACTTGGCATGGAGCCACTACTATAGAAAGATCTCAATCAAGGTGGCTCGGACGCGTCTTGTCAGAGGATTTACTACCAAAATTAACAACGCCAGAAGAAAAGCGGCCATACTGAACTGGGTGAACATACGTGAACAACTACAAAGGTCTTTTCATACAACATTGCAATTGAGTTAGTGTGGGTACAGTGCGTAATTCGCGCATTGTTTCGTTGTGTTAAGTTTACCAACACGAGAGGGGCTTATCCGGGCTGGTCCCAAAACGTTATACTACGAGCTTGTAAATTAAGAAACAATTATGAAAATATCAAACTAAATACTCTAAAAAGTATAAAGTCTTAATAAATAAGTCGCTCTTTATTACAAATTTGACCCAAATTGACCCAAACTCCTCGCCCAAAGATGGGGTTTAGTTCATTTCTGTACAATTTTATACTCAGTTGTATAAACACAGATTGGGTCAAGTACCGAAACGGCGCAAGACGCAAGGAGAAGCTCTTGTCGCGACCTTAGGCCTCTTCTCCTAGGATACAAGGAATGATGAAGATACTACAATTAGATTTTAAACCTGTACATTGGTTTGATTACAACGGGGCGGTTTGCTAGACCACATCTGCACCACTGCTCTCTGGTAAGGATGTGGCCAAGCAACCGCAGATCCCGTTGGTCGAGAGGTGAGGTGAGCGATGGATGACACGGCCGGTTCTTTGGGCCCGCTGTACGGGCATCGAATGACTTAATGAACCAACGTATATAAGATTAGATTATATGAGTAAGTAAACGCAGACGTCTATTTATTTATTTATTTAATACACGGTACAACGTACCATTAAAGAAACAATATATATAAACATGTTTAGATTGATAGGTAATAATAAAAAAGGAGATAAGGTATAATTCTATCAAAAACAATTAATAAAGTGATATATAAAGAAAAATAAAACATAACTTAACATAAAGTATAACAAATTTACATCAAATGAAATAATAGTTATCAAATCAAATATGAAAGTCAACAATCAATAAAACTACAACAAATTAAAATAATTATGTCTGAAATTCAAGAAGCAACAAAATTACAACAAAATGATATAATTGTAAACAAATCAAATCTGAAACTCAAGAAGCAATAAAAATGACAGTAAAATAAAATGAAATGTAAAATTCAAAAATATAAAAACAAGAGATAGACATGACATCAATAACAAATTATAAACGACCGAATTCGTCCAGAAGAGCTTTCTTGTAGGCGGCTAGTGTTTCCGAAAAAACATCCGATAGGTAGCCATACTCGTTTCCTAACCTATGGAGCCTTCTAATAGGTGAGCTATAGAGATAATTTACACTAACATTGTCACAATGAAACGATATACTTTGTCTAGTGCTCCTGGAAGGGATGTGATAAAAAATTAGCTGCGTTAGTTCTGAACTGTTGTAATAATTATTTACGATTTTATACAGTAATACGAGGTCAGCAATTTTCCTTCTATCGGATAATCTATTTAGTTTAATTAGAGACAATAGAAAATTATAATTTATGTCCATTATTGGTATGTGTAATTTAAAATTAACAACTCTCAAAAATTTGTGCTGCACTCGCTCAATATTATTGGAGTGAACAGTATAATGTGGAGACCATACAGGAGAATTAGATTCTAATTGAGTTCGTACTAGAGACGTATATAATAATTTAATGGAATTTATAGTGTTAAAGTCTTTTGTAAGCCTCAAAATAAATCCTAGCATCTTCAATTTTATTTATTTTTATTATTTATTATTATTATATTTATATATATATTATTATTATATTTATATATTAAATTAGCATTATTAGTGATATTGTCAATACGTGGAATAAATCTATTGTTAGAATGTACTCTAAACATTAAATTACGTCAATATTGTGTTTTGCGAAGCGATTGCACGTAAACCGTAGACTAGTTATTAGACGGTTTGGAAACCCGTGAGTAAACTTGTTCTCGTTAGAAACCCCTACAAAACCATTCGAGTCCGATACACAGTGATCCGGTAATAGGTGAAACGTACCCCATCGTCGCCATGGTGTTGACGAGTACACAATAACTAGCTTGCCCCGCATTTCAACAAACATAGTCAGGATTGCCCCGGAAAAAATGGCCCCCCGCGGACGCGTAATCACGACTTATTATAATTACAGTATTTTCTATGTAAGTGTAGAAAGATAATTGTTTGTCGTAGATAAATAAACAAACATGAACATATTTTTTTGTTTCGTGATCTTTTGACTATATAAAAGATTTTTTACGCGCGATCGCCAGTCCACATTTTTGGACATGACTACTTTAATGGATCTCCGCGGGAGTCCGGTATTTTGTACCGGAGCGAGCGAGTGCATATACTGGATATAGACAAATACCGCTTTCGATACGGTATTGCAGTCCAATAGTTAACGCAACAATGTCGCGCCCTGTTATCGACACGGTATTCCAAGCCGGTATTTGACATAAATGTACTAATGCACAGCTTATTGATCATCTTTAGCCCTTGCTTATTAGTGGCATGTGTGTACGCACACCGCTAGTAATGAGCATTCTCATTAGTGGCATGCTCAAAAATCAACCGCCGGTTGATCATGCTAATGTCATTCACCATGAGAAGGGGTATCTTTTGAGCATGTGTGAACAGGCTTGCTTATGAGCATGCTAATGTTATTCGCGGCTAGTATCGATTATCATCTTCGATTGCCATCTTCTCAGTCCACGCCACATGAAACAAATATAGCGCGTTGGGGAGATGACAAAACATTGCTTTTCGTGACCTATTATAGGAATCACGAATGTCTGTGGAATACTCGGTCACGTTGTGTAAAAATAATATAGCAAGAAATGATGTTTATGAAACTTTATTAAAAGGCATGAATGATCCAAATCTTACAATAAAAATTATAAAAACTAAAATAAAAAATGTGCGGATAGAAACTGTTTTGATTTATTGGTTCACTTGAATTTTCTATTTCAGTTTGAAAAGTTTCAATTTTGAACTAGAGTTCCCCTCTATTCTATGACAAGAGCATGCCACTAATAAGCATGTGTGTTTGATTGTTAGCTTTGAGCTCGCTTATTTATGAGCATGCTTAAAATAAGCATGGTAATAATGAGCAAGTGTGTACAGTTGTTATGGCATGCCAGTAATAAGCATGTGTACCTTAACACTTACACAGCGACATCAGCCGAATCATCTTGGTGATGACGAACTCTGCAGTGGGATCCGAAAGTCTGGGACAACCATACACACAGAACAGCCCAGAAAACTCGTCACAGAGGATTACACTCAGTACGACATAAATTGTGCACTTGGCATACTTCCACATGTTCAACATCTGGCGAGTACTTGGTCAATCCCATTCGGATGCGGAAAACAAGATGTTCATTTGGTAGTTTGATTACATATATATATTTTTAACCACCTTCGTAGTGGAAAACGAAGATTCTTGCAGTTATGCGGAGTGTCTCATAGCTAGTAGCATAAACTTTACAGGTGGATTCCCGCCTTGATAATGAGTCGAAAATGTTCAAGCAATCATGACCTAACGTAAATAGTTATGGAGATATGAAATATCAAAGTTAGCATTTTTTCAATATTTCTGACTTACTTTTTGCAAAAAGATGAACTATCATTACAGTAACTTATAACGATCATTGACGTATTATAATATAGACACGTTATTCCCATACTAGCCGGCTTTCATATGTAGCAAATATTGCATTGAAAGAGACAACAAATCACATAATCAAGTAATCACGTAAAAATCAGGTAATTTGAAGTCACGGTGGCTAAAATAACATGTTCATTCTTACAATAGTGTATGATACTCTGTTCCTTTTTCCCCCGGGCCATTTTCTTTCGGTGTAGTTTTCGTAGTCGGCGTTTTGTTTCGGTCCGTTCGATAAAGAATGCAAGTAAGGCAAGTACCTTACTTTTGAGTTGCCAAGATTTCACGCTTGTAACGTATATACTATTAGTCTATCTAGTTTATTATATCATTGGTAACGATTATGATACATTAGAACTCAAATAAAATGATAAAAATGTTGTAAAAAAATTATATTGAAATGAAATTTTTGAATGTTGAAGGTTTTTTTTTCGACTTGTTTTAAAGCGAACGAATTTTAAGTTATGATAATGAAATATAAGTTCCTGTGACGATAAATAATAATTTTACATTTTGCAATAAAACAAGTTTACTTTAAATAGGCAAGGCAGGAGTCCACCTGTAAAGTTTTTGCTACTGGCTATGAGACGCCCCATATAGTTCTCACGCGAGCTGCCGCTCGTCTGTCTGTCTGTCTGTCTGTGTTGAGATGATTGCGTGTAGGATTATTGTGTGATGCCGCGCGAGAGTGCACTGGACCACTGGAGCCAACCTCAGCTTGTTAGAGAATAAAAGGTTCAATCAAATATGTTAAGTTCAACGTACTGCGCGTGTAGTAGACCACGGCGCAATCAGGATTCATCCCAAGGATGACAAGGTACATCATTGCACAGTATACTAAGAACAGTAATACGTCTTCATACCTTCGGTGCCATTCGCGCTCGCAGCCGCCGCTTTAGAAAAAAAATGCGCTTCCTGAAAAAAATGCCTTTTTTTATGTTTGTGGTGCTTTACTAAAAAGGCGTGTTGATTATCACAAAGACTGTGAGTTTTTAAAAGTCTACGTTGATGTTAATCAGCGTTCTTGCAATTTAAGTGCAGAAACTAGGTGTACTAATTACAGAAATTTTCGGGTTTCGTGTCTACCTTATGCGTCGGAATCTCAGACGCTACGAGTTAAAACAAAGGTAGTAAAAATAAAGTGACAACCCTAGCGTCAACGCAAGAGTAGGCTAATAACTCGC